>QLNU02007947.1:19694-43678 GCA_006491805.2 Dysdera silvatica | reverse complement strand
GTATTGTTAGCAAAAACATTTCAGAAGGGGGGGGGCTTTGGACCACCCCCTGGCTACGGCCCTGATTGGCAACAAGCTGCTGATACACTGCCCCCTCCCCCAACAATTTTATGCCGTCTGCGCCCACATTAAGACAGAAGGAGAGCTATAAACATAGAATCAAATGAGGGGGCCCTTACACGCAGTGACAGATTTAAACTCTTCAAATTTGAGGTGAACTCTCCAAAATGCCCCCCCCCCAAAAAACTTTACCTAAAAATTTTATAGATACTGACAGGGACGAATTATGCATTGGGCTGGAGCCCACCATGGCAACCAGCACGCTAAAAAAATATTATTTGTGTTTTTAGAGCATTTCGTTTCTGAATTCAGTTTTTACTTCTGGTCTGAAAGCATTAAAAAATAATTATAAGCTACTCCTATTATGTTAAAAGGAGAGAGAGAAATAATGCGTGAAGCCAAAACTTTTATCTCCAGCCTTTTGCGCAAAGTTTATGATTTCTTTGTTATCCATTGAATCTGCTTTTACTGCAAAAATAAAAGCTAATTCAGCAGACATTATTAAGAAATTTGCTGCAACTAAAACGCGCAAAGTACGAGTTTATGGGTTGACTGTTAATTTGCTTACTATATAGAATATCGGAATTAATAAAATTGTAAAATGTTCAGAACAGTGTTGAGTCTGGTGGAGTGAACTTTGTCCATGTAATATGGAGTGGAGAAAGGGACCATCTTTACCCATGTGCCCTGGGGCCCGATGTGGTCTTAATTTGGCCCTGGATACTGATCAAAAGTGAATAAACAAAAGTTAACTTCTAAAATAAATAAACAAATAAATTGGGCCCCTCCCACTATGGGCCGTAGGCATAGACGTCGTTTGGAAAGTCAGTTGCCCCCCACGCCCCCTGAATTGAAATATATGCAATATTTTGAATACATTAAAAGGTTAAAGTAATTATTTGCTTCGAGTTAACATTGGCAAAAAAAATGCCACCCTCTTCCCCCGTAATTTGCTTTAACAACGCCCTACGCCTGGGTCATGCTGGCCTATTATCTTTAAATAGAAATAATTGTGAATTAAAACGACGTTTTCGAGAAAAAACACTCTATTTAATTACGAAGCAAAATATTTAAAATTTTAAAATTGCGAGCCAGGCGCGGTTTCAGGAATTTTTTTTATTGGTGGGCCTTCATGGGGGTAATTGGGGAAGGGGGTTTTCCCAGTGGCGTGTAAAATGGGGGCTGTCCGCAATAGGGGCCATGGAAGGGGGCGGCATTTTCGTACATTAGCTTTAACAAATATAAAATAAAACTTCCATTAACGGATACCTTTTTAGAACGAAAAGCTGAGAATAACGAACCTATCTCTGGGACAATGTAAAGTGACTCCCATAGAAAACGTATATTATTTTAACATGCATAATAGTTTTCGGTATTTATTTTACATGTACAAATATGTATTTACATATTTGAATTACACCATATATTTCATAATCATACTCAGAATTGTATTATACAATACCTAATTAAAAATAATAACATGCTTCAGAATCAACTTGTGTTTTAATATTTTGGCAAAGCTAATTTGGACTTTGAAATGATAAAAAAAAATGGATATTTTCAATTAATACTTTCTCATATTTCTTCGCAATTTTATCTCTATTTCTGTTTTTGCTTCGATCCCTGCTATCCTATTATCTTTCTATTCTCTACTATTTATTATCCTCTTTATCTCTATTTTCGCTATTTCTTTCAACATATTTCTTCATTTAATGAATATTTACAATGAAATCTTAAATCATCGTCCTTTTTGAGGTAAAAATTTGTCAATTACTGTGTCAGGACTAATCATGAGGGCATTGCTGAAATGACGCTCAATGGATATAACGGCTAAGTTACGAAGGCATTTCCCAACTATGCTTGCTCGTAGGTATGTGTGAATAACCTTCGTGGTGGAAAGAGTCTATTCATCTGACATAAAGAAATATTTCATATAGCCCTTATATTGATTTACACAGGTTTAACTGCATTCTGCATATATTAACCCAAGCATTCGCACGGTCTATGTGAATATTTATGTTGTATCCCTGTATCTTTCTCGCGTATTTTCTTCATTATAGAAAAAAATAGGTTAAAAAAATGGATTTACGGCAATAAAAATAGAACATTTAACAGTTAAATTGTATATCATACAATTTGGATAATCATGGTAAGCGGAAAAAATGGGTTGGATAAAATAGACAATGGCAAAATAGTTATGGAAAAAGAAGTATGAGAAAGGTCTTTAATTTCCTAATTGAGGAAATGCATGATTATTAAATGAAATTTCTTAATAAATAGCTATAGAAATTAGTTGGTACATCAAAATAAATCATCCTTATCAAACCCACTCGATTTGCATATTGCTATCATGAAAATATAACTACACAAATCAGTAAGATTTGATACAGAAATGTACATGGAATTTAGTAGACGTGGCTTCAATAGCAGCCGAGATAATTAATAGGGAGCTGTGGGACCCCTCGATATGCCCCTGATAGGTTGCATGTTAAAGGCACTCATGTATACTCCGTGCAATTTAATAAATGTGGCTTCAATAGCAGCTGAAATAAAGAATGGGGGGGGGGCTGCGGCACTTCTCGATACGGTTCTGATATGTTGTCATGTACAAAGGCACTCATGTGTACTATCTGTCTATAAAATTTGGTAGATGTGACTTTAGTAGCATCCGAGATAAAGGCACCCCTCGATACGTCCCTGGTGATAATCGTTTTAAGAGGGCGGTAGCTGTAAACGTTGCAGTTATTTCAATTGCAATTAAAATTATGAAATTTGTGAATGTCACCCTTCTCTGTGGTCGGCCCTTCTTTCCTCGGACATTTTTTCCATCAGCCCTTTTTTTCCGTGCCCTTCTTTCCACCAGCCCTTTTTTTCCTAGATTCGTTTCCAGTCCGAATACCCCTTATTTACTAATAGTACATCGCTTTTTTTTTGTTTTGTTTTTTTTGCAATAGGAAATGACGGCAAACAAAATAAAATATTGCTTCGTTCTTAACACTTTACCTACCGGAAGCCTATTAACAGGCTATTTTTCATCAACGCTTAACGACCGGTAGCCTATTAATCGGTCTTTCCATTGCCAGCATTTGCTGCCCGGAAGCCTATTAATAGGTTTCTGGGCAGGAAACGTTGGCAGTCGAAAGACCGATTAATAGGCTACCGGTCGTTAAACGTTGGTGAAAAATAGCCTATTAATAGGCTTCCGGTAGGTAAAGTATTAATAAAGTACTCAATCCATGCATACATTTCATATCAAGTACTGTGAAATGATCTATACTTATCACCCATGTGTCGGCGGGAAAAGTCAAGTTTTGGTTGTGTTGGCCCTTTATAACAATTTTCACTTAAATCCAGAGTTTTTTCAACTTAGTCCAGCTTGTATTCGCGTTAAGATGAAATCTGATGCTTTTCAATCTGTATATCCCTTTTTAATTGTTCCTACACTTTTGAAATGTCCTCGCGAAGGAGTAAACGTTTTACACAGTACATATTCTGACCCTTATATATAATAAATGCACACTTACCCCCTATAAAAATTGCATCTGAAAACAGCACTATTGCAATTATATATTTAAAAAAAAAACGCCTATTCACACGTTAATAAACGTTCAAACTTTTAACCTTTCACAAGAAAAATAACCAAAATATTTGGGTGGGTCAAGATCCGCCCGGCCCACCCGCTAAAACCGCCACTGTTGCGAGCTAGCTTTTTTTTTTCTCATGTTCGCTGCGTTAAAACACTAACAACACACGAGCAAAGACGCACTCATCTCTCTTGTTTTGTTATTAAATACAACGAATGTTTTTCATCCCAAAGCCAGCAGTCAAACATACTATCAGGTCACGGTTAGAATCAGCCCAAGGACTGGGTGCGACTTGTAAACGGAAAATGTTAGCGTGTGCGTCAAAATTATGAAGAGTTATTCACTCACCAAATCTATGAATAAATTTGCCCATCTATTATAATCAAAAAGAATGGTGCACTGATTCGTTCAGCGTGAATTTAACACACCTTTAGTGGAAGAAAGGTTTATAAAATTTGTAGGATACTTACTTTATTTATTGGGAAAAAAATCAACGAAATCTTAGGATTTTCAATTTTTTTCGTTGCACTCTTCCTTCTTTTTCTTTTTTTTTTCTTTCTTTCTTTTTCTTTTTTTTTTTAATAAAAAAAAATTCATTCGTTTAAAAAATTATTTTAAACATTTAATTTTTTTTAATGATGATCCAAATAGTTTTACATAGTCATAGATATAACATAAACAAATGTTCAGGCAATCAAGCAAATAAAGATGTTTAATAGATATTTTAATAGAGATATTTATCGGTTAGTATACGTTGGTTGGTTGGATTTTTTATGGCGCAAGTACAACTAGGCTACTGCGCCAAATATGGTAAAATCAAAGACTATTGTGGCTAGTATATGACAGTAATCCTACAGGAACAAGTAGAAATAAAAAGATGCCATTTTCAAGAACAAATTGCTTACTTAATAGTGTTTTGGTGTTGAGTCCCATGAGTTGGAACTCTCTCTCTCTCTCCCAAACGATTTGAGATCTATAAATAATCTGTCTTTATTTAAGTGTAAATTAACAAATTACCTTTTAATATCTTGATCTTTATATGCGGAAATTAATACTTGGAAATGATATGTATGATTGATTGATTGATTTCATTGCATTGAATCTTGTCTTATGTTGCCTTTCGGAGGGACTTGGGAGCTTGTCAGGACTCTGAGATTTTCCCGTCTCCCTCCTGGCATAGTCTTTGTAGAGAACTGATGATTAAGAACAATTAACTATTACTCAACTTTGTCTCTGGTACATGAGACTTTTCGACTATCCTCTTCGGGAAATGTTGGCGGTGTAGAAAAACCAATGATACTTCCTTTAAGAAACAACACATATTTATTTACAATATGATACAAATTAAAGGGGAAATATAAAAAAGGCAAAACAAATCTTTTCCATTCCCTACCCAATCCCACAATAATACCCAACTACTACGTTTAACAGAACTCTTTTCTTTTACTGTGCCATCTCGTCTCAATCTCTCATTGTATTATTATTGTTGCCAGTTCTCATAGTCTTTATATTTATTTATTGATATTTGTAATGGCTGTTTTATTTACTATGCTAAAAAAAAGTGTATTGAACTGAACAGAAATTGACTCTAGCGTTCAGAAATTGATGTCATGGTGACGTACTTTGTAAACATTACTCAGGGAGCGAATGCTCCACACGTCGAATGTGTTACGCATAAAAATTGAAAACAAACAATGCGTAATTGCGCATAGCACCTACGCAAACTACAAGAACACGGGTGACGTAATATCGGTTTCGGAACCCTAACCTTTGTCACCTACGACACTTTTCATTTCCGGAAAACAACAACAAAGAAACTGATTTTCTGTCTATTTCACCATTCTGCTGAAGTTTTACGTTGTTATTATATCGCTGTGATTGGTCGTATGAATTCTGTAGGTCACGAACTCTATCGTTTCATGGAATTATGCAGTGACGTACGCAGGGGGAAGGGGTACAAGTGGAGTAAGTGCTCCCCTTACAAACTATTTATTTCATATGGCGCCTATAGAAGGGGCCACAATTTCTTCACTAGGTTTCATATGACGCTATGGGCGCCTATACGAGTACTTCTAGTTGTGGGGGGCTGAGAAAAATTATTATCTCCTCCTTACAAAGCTATCGAGAATTTTAGTCAAGGTACAAAATACCAAAATGCTACAAAAATAATTGATACTGCTTGACAATTAGTAATGAGCTAAAAAGTACCTTATTTTAAAATGTGACTGTAAAATTTTTAAAATTAAATACTTAGCGGGTTCGATCAAATCAAATTTTTAAACGGCTAAGGAGGCTCGAGCCCCCTCTGCCCCTATATGGGCGACCATGTATGACGCTTATGGGAGGGTGAATAATTTCTTCACCAAGAAATTTACATGGCGCCTATAAAATTTATAAGGGATCATAAAGTTAAGAAAGGTTATGGAATTTCCATGTGTGTGAGAGAGGAACATCTGCTTCCCCTCCGTATGGAAAAACCTACATGCACCTTTGAAACAATGGTCAATGGTAGCAATTTTAAGACATACATCGACGAATTACAATAATAATCCCAATATAACAATTACTAACATGTAATTTATTTCTTAAATAAACAAGCAAAATAAAAACATTATGTAATTTATTCTTTCTCCTTCTGTTCCTTGCTTTTTCTTTTGTTTACATAACAAATTAAGCGCATGTTCCACACTCAGAAGAGTTAGAACAATGGTCTTAATGGCGACTTATTCGGATTGGAAATAATCCATCAAAGAGAATGACGTCTGGTCAATAGATTTTCTTCAAAGAAGTGCATTGACACGAATGTGGTACATCAGTAAGTCAACAGTAATAAGCAAAGCCTTTAAATTCGCTAGACTAGATTCAAAGCCCAGTAAATTCGCCCACGTCCAAATAGGTTAAAGGTCGAAGGTCGGGTTAAGCCATCAGTTCCGTCTTGGATGATACTTTGACAGTCCCTGGACTTCAAGACTGGAAGAAGGCGAATTTGGGGATTAACAATCCCGACCAGATTGCCGTTCCAATGGCAAACACAAATAAAATCCAAATTGGGCATACACAATCCAACTCTGCTATTACGATATTCTGGATCCACCGAAATGTGTACGCTATAACAGATCAGACCCGTAGCCAGACACTTGTTACGGGAGGGGGCTCAGAAAGCTACAGAGGTGGCTTAAAATTCGTAAATGTTTTTATGTATTTTATTAATATATTTAATAATACTAAATATATAAGCAAACTAATATATTTAACTTTGATAAATAAATTTCTTAACGTAAATTTTCATTGAAAACTTGTAAGTTTTAGTATACCTCGCTCTATAATTTCCTCTATCCTTATTATAAAGTATATGAACACTCCAACGTATGTAAAAAACATTATGTACACAAGATCTACCGTAGAAAGCTATTTTGAATACATTTTTAACGTCAAAGAACAATTTCCATTATCATGTACAATTTCGTACAAAATAAAAAATTTAAAATAAAATTCTACAATATTTGATTTTGAGAAAAAATATTTTCCAGGGGGGGGGGCTCAGCCCCCTAAAGCCCCAGCCTGGCTACGACTCTGTAAGCGATATATACTATATGCAAATATTCCACCAAAGGACATCAGAATTTTTAAATATTAACAGAGTTGTTTCTATGATCAAATTTGAATTTATTTTCCAGGCATCTAATACGTACAGGATATGGAAAATTAGAATGAATTCATTCACAATAGCCGAAGACAATATAATAAATAATAAGAAACATAAATAAGATATCGTCTTGGTCGTTATATCAGAATTCGACTGTATACTTATGTTAGAGCTTCAGAAAGTGTAGTTTCAGGACGATTTCGAACGTAGTTGTTTCTCAAAACATTAAAAATGTGAAATTAAGGTAGGTTTTTTTAGCCGGGCATCGGCCATATATGCATCCATGCGTATATGGCTTATGAGTATATGACTATATATACGCATCCATGCTGTTTTTATTTCGGACTTCTGAGTTCAACTACTCTCTAATAGCCCAGATGCTCTTGCGCCATAAAAAAGCCAAACAATCAATCAATCAAAGCAACTACTCTCATCCCACACTCTCCATTAGCTACTTTTGCAACTGCCGCAAGCTTGGTTGGTCAATACCGCACTTACAAAGGAAGGGCCTGAGCTGGACGACGCCAATTTTAATGGGAGTGGTCTCATTTGAAAGCTCTCAAAAAATTGTTAGACACGTATTTGAGCGTTTTTCAGCGTGGGCCTTAATATAGATGTCAGGTGCCAAAGAAGGGCAAAATTTGGGGCATTTTTGAAGATTTCAAACGGCTGTATCTCGGTTAAAATTTAGAGCTAAAAATTAAGTTTTGATGCATTGTTTGCATCTTTCAAATATATCGAATACTTGCTGCAGCATTTTTCGAATAAAACATTATTAAATGTTATTTTGTAATTTTGGATATCGCCTCTATTACTGCTATTTATCGAAAGACTTCTTGGCAGTTTGGTGAAATCAATGGCGATCTTTCTAGAAAGCTGGCTGTTTGCGTTTGTATTATTGAATACGCATAAAACATATAAAAGGAGGTTGCAATATAAATGCACACATTAAGGATACAAATTAATGATCGAAGATCTTACTCTTCGTGGGTTCTTCTTCGTGCATTTATTGTTTATAATCATTTAATATCTTTTCATACGAAGAGTAAAATCTTCGTTCAATAACTTGCATTCGTAATACCCCAAAACCTACCTTGCGTAAGAACAGTGGGTCGCCCAGAATTTTCCGAAGAGGTGGGGGAGGGGGGACAGTGGCACACAGAAATTTTTCAAAGGTGCGTGTATGTGTGTGGGGGGTAGGAGGAGGTTAACACCGAGAATTTTTTTCAACTGTCATATTAATTAGTAAGGCGGTTGTATTCTGTGCAATTTTTTTTTTTTTCCCAAGAGCAATATCAAAATAATTTTTCTGTTTGGTCAGCCCGAACACAAGCATGTATCACATGCCATTATGCACTATATACTTCCATTCATCCATATATCTACGAATAGATAACCACATCTGCTCTCCGCGAAGCATTATAGTACCTACTTACTATAGACAAAGAATTCAAACCTTTTTTATGCACTTAGTATTAGGAGTTTGACAAAAAACGAAATTCAGTTCACATAACTGAACAGTGAGTTCGATTTCTCCTTTTTCTCCTTTTATTTGGACGGAACAGTGTGATTCCATCGTTGTCTCGAACCCAAGTGGTTCCGATGAACGACTGTCAAGTCGTGTCGCTATATCCGCGTTATGGATTTTCCCGCTTAGAACAAAATCTTCGTCGTTATAACAGATTTCGTAAGCAAATAATAGAACAGAAAACAACTAAACGTAAAAATTTCGTCATTATATGTGGTTGGTCGTTATAAACAGTTTTTTCTGTATGAACCAATGTTCGCGCTAAAGAACATTGAACCAGTGACCACTTAAAAAAAATGGTTATTTCAAGTCATTTCGGTTAATCGAAGTTCTGATGACCGGCGTCCTACTGTATTTACATTTACAGAAACCCCTTACAAATGTATTGCAAATTATGACCAAGTAAGTCTAACGCGATGAATTGTCATTGCGACGAATTGTACGCGACGAACTGACGCAAAACCGTGCTGAGGACTTCTACGAGCCAGAGTATACATTATCCCAGCGGAATATCAGGTCGTATGGTCGGGGGACTGGGGCAAGACTTATGCCCCCCCCCCTTCGATTACGGTCAGTTCCGTAAATCGGGCCCTTCAACCAATTGTATTCAGTGGCAAGCTATGTTTGCTATATTATTAAAGTTTCAAACTTTGCCCCCCCACTAAGGATTCGGGGGTTCCTGGGCATTTGCATCCTTTTCCTCCCCTGTCCGCGACCCTGCGTATTGCGAAGGCCTTCCAGACGAGAAAGAACGCTCGAACTTTTGTAAATGAAGGTGAAATTTCATTATTTAGTAGTTGGTAGTTATTTTTTCGTGCCTCAGCGTTTCCCCAACATCCAAAGTATCCACCTATAAATTAGGTGAAGCATTTCCCTGATGAAGTGAAGTCGCAAAATTCCATTTATTTGTTTATTTTGTGGAAAGGATCTTAAAATGTAACGAAACTGTACAATGGATTGTTTGAAAGCTATTGAAATTGGTAAAACTCTTCCTTAGAATGTGAAAGAAAACGAGAAAAATTCCACCGATTTGCTTTCTTTCATTTGGAATACGAAAGAAAACGAGAAAGATTCCATCAGTTTGCTTTTATTTTCCTTTGTCCATTTTCCTTTCCTGATTTTTTTTATCTTTCCTGGTTCTTCTTCCTCTTTACCTTGCTTCTCTTTTTGTGTTCTTGCTTTCCTTTCCCGTAATTTCCTCGATTTTTGTCTGCTTTCGTTTCTTTTAGACAGTAAGTTTCTGTTAGTAAGTAACTGTTTCAGTCAAGATTTTGGTCAGTCAGTCACTGTTTCAGTTAATATTTGGTTAGTCAGTCTGTTAACAAGTCGCTGTTGCAGTCAAGATTTTGGTCAGTCAGTCCGTTAGTAAGTCACTGTTTCAGTCAAGATTTTAGTCAGTCAGTCTGTTAGTAAGTCACTGTTTCAGTCAAGATTTTGGTCAGTCAGTCTGTTAGTAAGTCACTGTTTCAGTCAATATTTTGGTCAGTCAGTCCGTTAGTAAGTCATTATTTTAGTCAAGATTTTGTTCAGTCACTTTTTCCTCTACTGTCATATTGAAAATAGTCTTGGATTTCGAGTTCTTGTATTGAAATGCTTGAACTTCGACTGAAATTATTCATTCACTCAATGGCAGATTTACCAATGGGATAAGTAGGCTAAAGCCTATGGTGGCAAATTTTCGATGAAAAGATTGCCAAGGCGCGGCTTAATTTTTCGGTGGCAAATTAAATTACTAATTTTGCTTTATGTCTAAGCATTAGCAAAAGGAGTTGCCACGGGCGTCGCCTTGAGAGAGAGAGGTTCGAAAAACTCCGCCTGAGATTGGCGAATACTTGCAAAAAGACGAATTTGAAATAACCACCTGGGGCGCCAAATTAAGACTTTAATAAAAGCGCCAAAATCTCTGTCATACCTCTAGTTACGTTTGTTTGGATTTTTATGGTGCAAGAGCATCTGGGAGACGGCGCAGTATAGCTCAGATGCTCTTGCGCCATAAAAAAATCCAAACAAACAAACATTTGGTGAGATTAGACGGCGAATTCGTAAATCCGCCTCTGCATATAGTATGTAAAGCGATCATAAACCAGGAGAACTTCCGTACCACGATCGTTGACGTAGTTAGCATGTAGGTCTAGGAGAGGAGCTATAGTACCCCACCACAACTTCACTGCTTCACATAGAGTATTCATTTATAATTTTAAGGGGGGAAGGGGTCCTAAGATCCACACCTGGCCCACCCACCCTTGTTGCGCCAACGATTACAGTACGTGTTTCTTTTCTTATTGTGCATGATGATGTTGGCAATGTTAATCGCATCTAGGCAGTTCTGTATTCTCAGTTGGGGGGTTGAATCAATATCACCAAAATGCGTAACGAGGTATAAAAATGGAATGTATGTATATATATATATATTCCTTACAAAAATGTAAAAAGTTTGTTAATGGCGTGGTAATAAATACTGTCACTCAATTACAAGAGGCTGGTGGTGAAAGTTAAAGTAACTTGTAGAACTCAATCTTTTAACTATTTTTTAAAAAGGTACTATTTTGGCGATGAAGTTTCATAATTTTGGCAACGTAGTTTTATGTTTTGGCGACTATAAGCGTGGAGTCTGAAAACTGCCAGTACTTGCAACCCTAGACGCATTGGCTGATCCAGCAAGGGGCGGAGGGGGCGATCCTTCGACAGGGTTAAATAGGAAAGAAATGAAGACGTGAAGAACATTTTATGTGTTGTTAGTTACGACTGTAATGAACAAAGTCTTACACTGACGTCAAAATCTCAGCTTTTCGAGAAATGCACAATCCAGACGTTTTTTCATCAATCTATAAGTTTCTCGCCCTTTAAACTACGTTTTCAGTAAGTGTTGTTTCAATAAGACGTAGCTTTTTATCGTTAAAGTTCCTATAAACTTGGCTTCGAACGCGGATCTCAGAAGAGAAACTTTTAATACACACACACAGAAATATTCATATTGATGTAAATAAAGTGATTGACAAATTTTCAAAGAAACCAAGATGGCTTGACTTTGCACGTAACACTAAACTACACAATTTTCAACACTCACGTATAAATATAATAAAAATAAGTAATAAAAATTACTAAACTTAATTTTACAAAATAGATTATTATAAAAAAATTAAAACAATTACAATGTTTTTACAGTTTAAATTTAAACTTGTTCTATTAATTACATTGTAAATTATCGTTTTTGGTTATTGTATATATCTTTTATAAATAAAATATTGTAAATAAAATATTATAAATAAAGATATTAAATTATTTTCGCAAATTAAATATTTTGGTTAGTGTAAAGGAAGGCTAGTAATATATCAACATTTACCTAAACTATTTAATAGTCCAAAACTAAAAATTTTCCCGGTGAAGTCCCCCGAAACCGCCACCCCCCGTAACGACATCCTGGATCCACCCCTGGATGGAAGTGGATGACAGTTGAACTGGAAATTACATAGTGCTTGAACTCTGCATCAAATCACCCTTGCGGTACTTTTAGTATTTGAATCCTCTTTGACTCGTAAACTTGTCGATGTTCAGGCGAACACTTCATCAAATATCCGTTTTGAAAGTGGAAGTGTAGAAAGCTATAGTCAAGCAACGGTATATGCCCTATCATGAAGCCAATCGTCATGGAATCATGCCCACAATAGCCAAGTATATATGATCATCCACACATGCCAAAGAATGGATGAACTTCCAGTCCGGAAGAGATCTTCACCGCTGATACGGATGGTACCACACTACGGAACAATGGAACATGGCGCTTGTCTGCAGCCTCTGTTTTTGTCTCTATTCAGAGAATATATACTGTTTTTTTTTCTATAAAATACCATGTGGCTGTTCAGAATCATAATTCGGTTATATAAGGCTACTGTGGGATGTTGGTTCAGCCGTTAGAAGTATATTTTGATCGTTGTATTAAACGCTATTCCGATATTCTCTTTTCGATTTCGAAAAATACGAGTTTAGGTTTCGTTACTTGTATTTTAAGGTTTGTTATTATTTTAAATTCATAAAATCTTCTTTAAATTCCGTGCTATAAAGATACACAACTATAAAGATACATAATCTCAATATTAATTATTATAATAGTGCATAAATTAATGGTATAATATATATTTCAAGACATAAATGCGAGTATTAAAATAAACATCAAGCATCAAGTGTAAAATTTTAAGCCTAGTAAAAATGGAAGCTAAATGTAAAATGTTAAGCTAAGTGTAAAGCCTTGGATTGAGTACACAGTGCTAAATGTAGAGTGTTAAGTTAAATATAATGTGTTAAGCTAGGTACACAGTATTCATAGTCTGATTAAGGACCTCGTTGGCGGCCTCTAGGCTGAAAGAAGAGTATGGGTCCGTAAAGAATGTGGTCTTCGCGATGTTCAGTCAGTAAAGCGTGAAGTTTTCTTTGAAGTTCATTATCATGTTCATTATCATATTCATTATCATATTCAGGTTTATTAAACCTTAGTTATTAGAGTTTAGAGGTTATTCAGTTAAGTGTTCAATAAAATGTGTCTAACTCTCTGTATGAACGTATTTTATGTATATATCTTTACGTATCCTTACTGAAAATTTCCATTGTATTCTTATGTTTGTATCCTCTGCAATAAATTATTATTATTATTATTGGCTTTTTTAATGAATTTGGATTTTTATTTCTTTCCAGATTGTTGGATAATTATAATCGGAAATATCGTGGCATTGTAATGGCAGTCGTTCATTGTCAATACGGGATTTCGCTATTGGTTTCATCACGAGTGAGTATTCTATTAATTAGATCTAGAATTACACGCCGACGCATCGGCCGTCATTTGGTTAATTCTTCCGGTTTCATACAGATACAGAATTTATTTCTTTTGTACAAATGACACAAGCAGCGCCATGCATTTCGCTTTGACATTCATTTATAAGTTAATGATGAAGTTGGGGGCCATTACACCACTAGCGCGTGGTGGTCCGATTTCATTTACCTTGGCGATAAAGGTTTTCCTCTTTGGCGCAATGATCACTATTTTGTCATGCTTATCCGGCGAATGTAAACATTGGCGCAACTTTTAAAATGTCGCCAATAAATACAATTTGTAACCATAACTTAGGCATCAAAATGGCGGATGCGCTAGCTCCCCCTTTTTTAGGAGCCTTGGTATCAATTATTATTCAATTCGTTTTCGCGGTGTCGTTAAAATTGGGAAAAATTATAATAATACTTAAATCATTAGCGTACATAGAAAGTTTATAAGGGGGGGGTTACAGACTTATAAGGGAGGTTGTAGTTCTACAAAACTCCATTTATTCATATGTATATATACAAAATTACGTCTGAATGAGGGATTATGACCCCTATCAACTCTCTGCATACACCAGTGACCATAGGCGTCAAGTTACATGAGCCAGTGGGGTCCCGAGCCCCTCAATAATTTAAAATAAATTGCAATTTCACGTGTATTGTAATATATAAACGTATATAAAAATATACTTGCCACCCCTCCCTCAATAACTTTAAAACTTCCCGTTTCTGCCAATGAAAATATAATAAATATAATCATCTCGTGGCAAATATTATTTTAATTAGTAATTAATTAGTAATTATAAAAAAAATTTAAAATATTATTTTACTCGTCATGGTATACCATTGAAGTAGATATTACTTTAAAACTTGATAGATGTTACTTTACATCGGAGGAAACCAGGAAGAGAGGCAAATGCTCAGGGGCCCAGTGCGAAACTTTAATAATAAACTTAATTTGTGATAAACTTAATTGGTTGGGGGGGACCCGGTCTGCTAACCTGCATAGGGGCCCCGCAAATCCTGTAGTCGGTCCTGTGAGAAACATTATATTTTATCCGTAGTGGGCATTACTTTATACTGTAGTGAACGTTGCAATTCATCGTAATAGACATTACGTTTCATAGCAGTAAACATTACTTTCTATTACGCAGTAAACATTACTTTTTTTTATCGCGGTAGACATTACTTTTTTTATCGCAGTAGACATTCCTTTATATCAGAGTAGACATTACATCGCAATTGGCATTATTTTATATCGGAGTATAAATTACTTTCTATTACGCGGTAGACATTACCTTATATCGGAATAGACATTACTTTACATCGCAATTTACATTATTTTATATCGGAGTATACATTACTTTCTATTACGCGGTAGACATTGCTTTATATCGGAATAGACATTACTTTTCATCGCAGTTTGCATTATTTTATATCGGAGTAGACATTACTTTACTTTCTATTACACGGTAGACATTACTTAATATCCCAGTAGAATTAAGCTGCACACACTGGTGGTATTAGAAAAAGATTTCATTGGCTTTCCGTATTTATTAAAAAATTGTCGGTTGTTGCTCGAAATTTCTGATAGTTAATTATTTTATATAGGGCCCTGGCCGCAGTTTTTACTGGGAGACTGAAAGTTATAAAGGGGTTTAGAATTCGTTAATATTTTATGATATATCTTATTAATGTATTTAATAATACTAAATATCTATGTAAACTAATATATTTAACATCAATAAATAAATTTCTTAACATAAATTTTGCATTAAAAATTTAGAAGTATAATGAAATTTATAATTTCCCCTGCTCTTTACTATGGTATAGATGGCAGCACAAACCTCTGTAAAAACATGATGTATGCAAAATTTACTGTAAAAATCTGTTTAAAATATGTTTTTAACCTCAAAAAATAATTTTCATTGTCGTGTATAATTTTATGCAAAGCAAAAAATTTAAAACGAAATTGCGCGGTGATTTATTTTGAGAACAATATTTTACAGGAGAGGCTTGCCCCCCCCCCAGCTTAGATACGGCCCTGCCTTTATGATATAGTTGCCCCGTGTTATATATTTTCATTCGGAGCGATGGTCCAGCCTGCGTTCAAGACCTTCGTATGGTGTCTTCACAACTTTCAAGAAATAACATTCCAAAGCCTTAAAAATTCAAATTTATTTATTGTTAACATATATTTAATCGTTTACATAAATTTTAGAGGAAGTAATAATCTTGTTAAACATGTACTATCCGTTCACAAAAAGTAGTCCGACGGAACAGTTAGAAATAACATGAGGTGACGTCACAAACGGCCTTGCAATTACAGCAGGATGGGGGACTTCGTTTCAGAACTTGTTTCTGGCGCAGAACAACGTTCGCTAATCCTATTTCTGAAATTGGGTCCCCCCCCCCGTTGCTGTAATCGGCTAGGCCGTTTGTGACGTCACCTTACGTTATTTCTAACTGTTCCAGCTTCACGACTGCTTTTCGTGAACGGACAGTACGCGTATTTATTCATAGAAAAATCATTTTCATGAATAAAATCATTCATAGAAAAATCATCATTTATTTTAGTCATAGAAAAAAAATATCGAAATCAACAGTTAGAAAAAATACAAATATCGTAATCTTAAAATACCTCGAGTACCGGCATTAAAAGCTAACGTCAATGAAGTGCCATGTTTTAAAATTTTGGAAAACAATTCAATACCTATCAGGTAGAAGAGAATCCAGGGAGGAAATTGGGGGGGGTGTAAAATACAGTAAGATTCACTTATAACAAGCCCGCATTTCGCGAGTGTCCGGATTAAGCGAGGAAAATATGGAGGTTGTTTGGTATAATGATTAAACACAATACAGTTTAACCGCTTTTAGCAAACAAGTATTTTTGAAACCCAGATTTAACGAGTAAATTTTTGTGGAGATTACCTATTGTCTGAAGTCACACCACACCACTGCTATACATTATAGCTTCTCCTTGTATAAAAGAAAATATCAATAACCGTTGTTGTAAACATTGCTTTATGACGCTGTAGTTATGACATTCAGCGTCATAAAGCAATCTTTATGACGTTGGATGTCATAAACCCTGTAATTTTATAAAACTTAACGTCTTTTAACGACGTATTATTTTGCAAAATTGGACGTCAGCGAATTTCTATATCACATCTGGACAAGTATTGTTCGTTTGTCATCTCTGCAAAAGAAATCATGCTTCTCTCTTTTCATCTTACTATACCATGCTGCATGGTTTTTGAGAACATTAGCAAAATTGCGATACTGCATACAGTTCCATGAAAAAAATTAAAACATGATACTAACAGAATGAGCATAAAAAATATACATTGGAGCTATTTCGACTGTTTTATTTCGCAACATATGCTCCAATATGGAGCAGCATTTATACCTTTTTCATCTTCGAAGCGCCATTGCACTTCGGCACATGGAATCCACATTCTGCTTTCCAAGCGGTTATAGGCAAAGCCGACGAGAGGGGGAGAAGATAGAAGGGAGACTGCAGCCGGGGGTCTCGGATGAAGCGGCTCGCGCAAAGAGCCCAGTATAGGCCCTGCGCGCGGGCCTGAAAAACTACCCGCCACTGCCCAAGGAAGGGAGGGGTTATGGGGGCCAGTCAAAGGCAGCCTGGGAAAGTCGTGTTGGTTCTCAGCCCGTCTGGTTATAGGACATTCTCATCTTTGTATCTCTGAGCATACATTCATTAACAAAAAAAGGTTTATGTGTGTGTGCGTGTATGCTTTGTTTCGATTCCCCATCTCCTATCAGGGGCGTAGCCATTCATAAATTATGGGGACCTCATGCAGATTGAAAACAGACCAAGGGATTCAACGTTAAGGAGAGTGGTGAACTTCGTTATCCAGTGGGGGAGGGGTCGGTCCCCCTTTCCTACGTCATTGCCTCCCATTAAAGTTTGTGCAGAGTTTCTAATAATTTTGTAAAAAAAAATAAATTAATTCTTCCAGATAGGTGAGAGGCCAGGGCTGTCAGTTGTTTGGAAGCAGAGTTTCACAAATTTCCTTTCGCTCTAAAATCAACACTAAAAACATAAAAAAATCTTTTGCAATTAGTGGAAAATGCCTATTTTTATTTGTAAGCCTTTTATAATTAGTGGGTAAGCCCCTCCAACTTTTAGTTATAATCCTTTTGCAAATAATTGGACTTTCTTGGGGGAACTAATCTTTTGTTTAGAAAGTTTATTTTCTTTTCTGGAATGCTTTTATTTCTACTGTAATGAACGGTGAAAATTTGTGCTGCTAATTATAAATATGATTATAACAGTTCTTTCTTATTAAAGAATATATCTTTAGATTTATTTTTTTTTCTTCTCCTAATTATTTTTTTCTTTTCCCACTCCAGCAACGTTTGTAGCTTATGGTATTTAATTGTGTATTGACATTAATTGGTGTTATTTTCATTGTTGTTGTGGATAGGCATATGACATCATGGGCATCCATATGGGAGGACAGAGATGGCTCGAGCTCCTCCTAGCCGTTCAAAATTTTGTTCAAAAATTCCATTCAAAAAAAGCCGTTCAAAAATTTGTTTTGGCTAATTCTGCTATGCATTTCCTTTCAAATTTTTTAGTCACATTTAAAATAAACTACTTTTTTGCTTATTACAAATTGTCAAGTAGCATTAATTATTTTTGCAGTATTTTAGTATCTTGTACATTCACTAAAACGTTTGGCAGCCATGAGAAGGAAGTAATCTTTCAGCCTTCCCCAATTTCCTCTAGAAGTACTCATATGGGCCGCCATGTATGGCGTGGTGGTAACATGATGGCTGCAAACATATGGAGAATTTAAGATTGTGGACCTTTTCAGAATTTACGATTGCAACCTTTACAGATTTTGTGCATTGTATATCGCCTGTGACAAATGAGATAAAATTTCTTTCTTTCTTTCTTTCTTTCTTTCTTTCTTTCTTTCTTTCTTTCTTTCTTTATTTATTTATTTAAAATATGGTGAGCAACTGTAAAGAATATATAACACTCAATAAGTAGAACCATTTACAGGATATATTTACTAAGTGTAGAACAATATCGTTAATGCATCTACCATTAGGACGATTAATTAAGGACTTTTTAATGTTCATTTTTAATTAGTAATGATTTTTTAACGTTTATATTTTACTAATAGCAATTTTTTAATCTTCATTTTTCATTAGTAATGTTTTTAATGTTCATTTTTCATTAGTAATGTTTTTAATGTTCATTTTTCATTAGTAATGTCTTTAATGTTCATTTTCATTAATAATTATGTTATATTCAATTTTTATTAGTAAAGTTTTTAATATTTATATTTTGTCAGTAACGATTTTTAGTTTTCATATTTTGTCAGTAATGTTGTTTTAATGTTTATATTTTGTCAGTAATGTGTTTTTAATGTTCATATTTTATCAGTAATGATTTTTCAATGCTCATATTTTATCAGTAATGATTTTTCAACGCTCATATTTTATCAGTAACGATTTTTAATGTTTATTTTTATTAATTATTTTTAAAGTAAATAAGGTAATATAAACGGCAGGTAACCGACTTATTCCCTATGTCAAATTTTACGTCTGAGTTGATTACCAGCTTATGTCATGCATGGGCGTCCATACGAGTACTTCTAGGGGCGTGGGGGAGGGGTGAGAAAAATTATTACCTCCTTCTCAAAGCTGTCGAGAATTTTAGTGAATGTACAAGATCCCAAAACGCTACAAAAATAATTGATACTGTTTGATAATTAGTAATGAGCTAAAAAGTACCTTATTTTAAAATGTGACTGTAAAGCTTTTGAAAATAAATGCATAGCAGGTTCGAGCAAATAGAATTTTTAAACGGTTGGGGGGGGCACGAGCCCCCTCTGCCCCCCATATAGGCGCCCATGATGTCATGTAAAATCGACGTAATATTATTATGGATACAGCAATGAATTAGAATATTATCGAAAATATATTCATGGAATACATTGTCATGTGTCCATTTATAAAACATGATTACCATTTTTTTTTCAACGATTAGTGAAAACACATCAGATTTTCGACTTTCATATTTGGCAACGATTAAAATGAAATGATTTATTTTTATATTTTTAAATTGGATTGTGGCAACAGCTAGAAAGGTTTTTGGAATTTTCGTCTGCGTTATATCTTTTGTTTTTATTTGTTTTTATTTGTTTATATATTTTTAATGATGCCACAAAGTAGTAAGCAACATTTTTTTAGACAGATATGGTTAAAAAAAAACTTCCAAAAGTTTTCAGTTGATTGTTCAATAACATATATCTTTAGATTTCACAATTGCTCTTGATATTTATATTATTATTATTATTATATTGAGTAATTGGGACCACGATAGGTGGCTCTGTATTCCCAGACAAGCATTGTTTCAGAAAACATTTTGCAATTAAATTATTTAACTCGTTCAGTTCGAGCACAAATGGGCAATCATAGGCAATGGTAGCCATTATACACAAATAAAACCTCCCTCTGAATTTTTCAAACTCATCTGGCAATTTGGTAGTTCACCAGACGTCACCTACCGTGAGAAGTACCATTGTGAAAACGATAAAATTGGTGCTTTTATCGTCAATATGGTGAAAAAAAATTGCCTAAAGCGTTACCCCTTTGGACCTAAGAAATCGTCTGTTGCGATCTGGCATCACTTATCATCCATCTTGACTGATCGCTATTTACGCATCCAATTGGCCAAACGATAGTTACTTTACTGATCCGTAACTTGTCCCGTTGCCAAATCGGAAATGTTTTGTGCCAAAATTATGCAGGAAACGAGGTAAAACACAAAATTAGGGACAACCACATCAAAGATACCTTCCTGAACTCTCATTAGGTAGGCTTTACGACAGACAGACAGACAGAGGCGATCGGATGATAATTTCGGGCAAAGTCTGAAGTGTTCTGTCTTGTTATTGATTTTTTCTTTCTTTCTTATCTTTCTCTTATCGAATTTTCGGGGTTACAGTGACGTAGTGCCCGAAGCCCTAGTAACATCCAGCTTTGTCAATGATAATAACATGATTGGACCGTCTTAATGCTAGAATTTTCTTACATCCTGTACAGACGAGGTCGAGACTATTTTCGAGATTATGCAGATGAACTTCATGAAAATTTAAATTATGACAGATGGAAGCTCCTCTTATCATAAACCGTGATTTTTTTAAAAAAAAATATTATTTTATAAGCAACTACAATCGCAAACAGTCGAGTCGGCGAGAGTTGCAGTTAAAATAACCTTATTGTTTTAAATACCTTTAAAATACTTTTAAAATGCTTTTAAAGTCTTTGATAGGGAAATTTTTCCAAATGATGAGCTTCTCCACCACCTCCTCCACACACCTGGTCCCACGTCTCCCCAAATAATTAAAAATACCATTTAAATCTCCAGTATTTAGAAATATAAGGTAATTAAACGTAAAAACATGAGATAATTATATATAAAATTGTAAATAAATAGATATAAAATTGTAAATAAATAGATATAAAATTGTAAATAAATAGGTATGAAATTGTAAATAAATAGGTATGAAATTGTAAATAAATAGGTATAAAATTGTAAATAAATAGATATAAAATTGCAAATTACCTGCCTTTATGATATCGAGGAATAAATGAAAAAATCTGTATTGTAATGTCGAAATTGGCTGCTAGTTTCCTTTACAAAAGCATTGATGATACATTTCATATTCAGATTGCCATAAACTTCAGTATATAAATCAAGCATGTCAAACTCAAAGTCTAAGACAGGCCAAATGAACAAGGTTTAAGTTTATGCGGGCCGCAAAAAAAAAAATCGATTTTCATAAAAACGTAAATGTTTATTTCAAAATGCACAGTATTAAAAAAAAGAATAAAATTAATATTTTCTTCCTGACATTTGGTCACTCTTCTCTTCTAGCTTTCCTACTTCGGGGCGGTTCTAGGCTCGGGTGGGGCGGCCATGTCCTCCCCCAAATATAACCGGATTTTATTATATTGCTTATATGCACGGGCGCCGCCAGAGGCATGCGAGCACATAGGCAGGAATTTGTGCCCCCCCCCCACCAATTTTTTTATCTAAAACCGCTACTACTTTGGAGGGAAATTTTGTTTGCAGTGATTACTTTTAAAACTAATTCAAGCTGAATATTAATAATTCTGGATCTGGTAGGCAAGAGCGGATACAATGGGGGTCACAGGGGTCATGACCCCCAAAATATATTTTTTCACTGTAAAAAATTCCAACTTTCATGATAAATGAAGGGTGTTATTCCAAGACCATGGCAAATTCTGTCCTTAACCCCCCAAATGGAAGTTTGTGTCCGCCCCTGTTGATAGGAAACGTATTTTCTCTCATAATTTTTACTACCTGAACACACCGGTAAATACTTCTAAATAGGGAAGTAATTTTATATGTGAATTTTCGAGTATTTCCAAACCTTAATATGTGAAATCTGGGCATGCCAATTTCACTGAATTTTGTGTTCGAACCTGAACCGCACTGGACCTCAATTACCTCTATTTGCATTTGATTAGATATTAGTCATAAATTTATTGAAAAAAAAAGAAGTAAACAAAGAAAATTTGTCTTCCAAACATTTAAAATTTCCAAAATCTTGTTTCAAATTTAGTTCTAAGACTTAAAAAATTTTCCGCGTATTTTCTATATGCAGTATAACAATAATTTTTTGCTTTCCAAAACTTTCCAAAATTTTTTACTTTCCAAAATTTGTCTGTATATTGTAATTACGAATTTTTAAAGCAATACAGCCTTTTAAAAATTCTAATGCTAAAGCTCTTCTTTATGTTAATTTTAATTTTATGTTAATTTTAATTTTATGTTAATTTTAATTTTATGTTAATTTTAATTTATGTTAATTTTAATTTTAATGTTAATTTTAATTTTACGTTAATTTTAATTTTATGTTAATTTTAATTTTATGTTAATTTTAATTTTATGTTAATTTTAATTTTATGTTAATTTTAATTAATTTTAATGCTAAATCTATTCTAATGCTTAATTCCTTCAATGCTGAAGAATATTGTAGACCCAGGTGGGTCTAAAGCAAGACCGTTTCCACCATTAGGTCAAAGAAGGCAACCGCCTGGGGCGGCAAAATAGTCTAAAAATTTAATTTTAAATCAAACAAAGAAAAAATTGAGCAAATGAGGAAAAAAAATGAAAAAGAGGAAAAATTAAAATATCGAATTATTTTCAAAAGCATACGGAACAATTATATCTGTAAGTCTTTACTTTGACGAATGTGAAAATGTTTGATGTGTTTCATTGTTTAATTTTACACACAAGTTCTTTCATATCTAATACATTTAAGCCTTCTAGCTCTGATAGTATAACGTTGTGTTTCAAAATGTTACTCCCTTAACGACTTTTTTTTACTCCTTTCAAAAACGACTTTTTTCGCGGTTTTTCTCCTTATCCCTTCAAATTTTTTGTATCATTAAGTGCACCTCGTCTTCCGATTCCAGCTATACCAGGCTTGTGTTCATCAGTCCTCGGAATACCCTCAAGCTTGTGTTTTCTAACTTTTCGAATAACTACATTCATCTTTATGTAAAAAAAAATTGACTTTTTTTTCTAAACGTGACATGAAACAATCAATTTATTTAAAATTAGAATTTGAAAGCTAAACTTCATTAAATGGTACAAAGGTCGCCAAAGGGCTAAATGGATGGTCGCTAGATGCTAGTTAACGTATGATAACACATCACGCCTGTCAGTACTCCTGACTTAATATTGTTTTATCCGTTTACTGACCTCACGAGTTATCCTTATAGAATTAGTGTAAGCAGACACTTGTTTATGTGACGTAAACGATTATACTGACTTTTTTTGGAAATAAAGCCTCTGAAAGGTATTTCCTAATAAATAATGGTAAGGAGTAAGAAAGAAAAGAAAACGAAGAAGAAGAGGGAGACGGTGAAGGATGATGAGCTTGATGAGGAGAACGTTCACGAGGAAGAAGGGACAACAGAAAATATGTTTAAAGAATTACCGGAAGAGGCAACAGAAAAGGATAATGCGATAACGATTAAACTTGGAGAAATAGTGAAAAAGATAAGTGACAACGAAGAAAATTAGATAAAAAGAGATGTTCAGTTGCAAGAACAGATGGAAAAACTGGGGGATAAATACGAAGAAATAAGAATGGCGTTGAGAGACATATCTATTAGTGAATTCGGAAGACTGGTGGAAGAGAATAAGTACTTAAAAATGGAACTATGTGATTGGAAAAATGAAAGTGAACGAATGGTGGCTGAAAAGAAAAAGAAGAATGAGGAAACAAGTTATAGGATTGAATACCTCGAAGAGGAACTGGAAAAAAGAACAGACGAA
>QLNU02007947.1:0-14336 GCA_006491805.2 Dysdera silvatica | reverse complement strand
AATATAAAATTTTGAAATTAAGCAATTATAACATGTAGTAATTGTTTTACTATTCATAATACCCCAACGTTAAAAAATAACTAATATAAGTTTAAAATATAATTAACGGATTTGATGATACAAAGTATAATAGAAGATTTGCATTGTTGTAACGCTGGGTGTTGATGGTGGTAGAAAGGGGATATGGGTCAAAAAGAGTGATGATAGTAAAAGTGTGAGGGCGGCATTTTTCAATTCTCACCTAGGGCGGAAAACACCTAGAAACCGCTCTTGTCTAAAGGGGGATAGTTGTTCTATCTTGGGTACAAAAGAAATTTTCGTCACAGAAAACTGGCTGTTGAAAATTCTTTTTTTTTCGGAGAGGGGGCTGAAACGATAACGGTGCGACCTTTAGTTCCCTATTGTCATCCACATTCCAGATCTGTATTACTAATTAATAATTTGTTTAACGTAATATTATAAAAAACTAATATTTCATCTATAAATTAATTTCCGTATACAGTAAAGTCTGTATATAATGATATTATTTCGGGTCTCGACAAAGTATGGATCATTTTTAACCTTGTTTATAACATCTTTTCTCTCTGCCAAAAATGTGATTGCAGCCAGATTCCACAATATTTTAATAATACCGCATAAAACTATTTAATTTACTTAACTTATTTAATTATAATTATCAGTAAAATAACGGAATCATTTTCAGCAAGAGAAGCATTCTTAATTGAATCGGTCATTTTAAAAAGGGGTCAACTCCATACGAAAACGATACAAAATAACTCCTTTTCAAAATGACAAATTCAATTACGAACAATACATTTTTCAATTTCCAACTGCAATTTTTGCAACTCTTCTCTTGTCTTTACTATAGTCTGTTTTGTTTTGTTTTTCTCCCAACAATATTAGGTGCGCACCCCCACCCCCCCACTTCAATTCTGTTTCGTGGTTGAAAGGTCCTGAACACTTTAGAGTTACGTCCCTGCTTCAGTAAGACCCGACTATGAGATTCTTTTTGTGACAATTAGTGGAGAAAGAGAGAGAGTTCGAAATATCAAAATAAAAACCCGATTTGTCTTTTTCATGTTTCGCTTTGCACACTATTTACGATCAGAAACAAAACATGAAATAACAAGTAAGTGAAAGAAAATTGCCTAAGGTCGATATTTAAATTTAGCAGGTTTCAATTAACATTAATTGGCGGCCCTCTAATTCGCGACCCTCTAATTCGCGACCCTCTAATTCGCAACTCTCTAATTCTCAAGTAACTCGGTAGGTTTTCAACGTTAACAATAGCCATCATTATTGCATTTACGGAAGACCTTTACCTTACCCTTTTTTATTGCGGACAGACAGCAATAGCGGGTTCAATATCTATTGAAACCCGCTATTAAATGAAGTTGGATGCTAAATTAAACCGAATGATAAAAATAGAATTTTAAAATGCAGTTTTTTCATCAAGAAACATCAATAACTGAACTTGCTCCAGTTTTAAAGTTCAACGATAAAATGTAATTAGAGGGCGGCACAGTAATTAAATTTCCACAAAAGTAAACCAAGTGTCTATTTCAAATGTCATACGTCATCTTTTGTCATCAGTTTTACGTGCCAGTTTCCGCCGCCCTACTCGATGTTTTTATCAACGGGTTGAGGTGCGGAAGTGTGTGATTGTGTGGTGGCAGTTGACGCGTGACAACTGACCTCCTGCCTCCTCCCTTCTTCTTCCATGTAAGTTCCCTTAAGTGACGCCTGGAGCGTAACCACTCACGTAGGTGGCGCTCCAGTCGCTCTGCATCTTTATCAATATCCATCTCACGATCGTTATTGTGTTCCGCTACTTTTATCCGTTAGTCTGCAGCTCTTTGTTATTCAAAACTTGGGTGTAACTCGTATTTTCTACTTCAGAAATGGTGGTTCAGCCCAAGAAAACAATCGTTTGATATCATCGATTGTTTAGCATCCTGATATTTAAGATCGATGTGAGGACGTAACATATATATCATTCAAACGGGCAGTGTGTTAATGATACGGTGTTGATATTTAAGAGCCGTGTTGTCAGAGAAAATACAGTGATGCTGTAATGGAAATTGTAATAGTACGCGTAAATAATAATTGTATCATCTGTAATGTTTACCTACATAGTTAAATTCAGTGGTAAGAGATGATTGCATGTGCTATTTTTTTCTTTGTCTTTTCTTACCAAATTTAAGATTATATTTATTTTCCTTTTGATAAAAATATTTATTTTATCACTGCATTTTATTTTTATTAATTTTAATTTTTGCACTATTTTGTGGTTTTAGTACTTACGATCAATATGGTACAAAACTTCACTCTAACTATACATGCCTATTATATACAAAAAGTCTATTATGTAAGCTTAAATTGTAAAAAGTACCTCCCTTGTAAATATAAGGATCCCCCCCTTGTATAACGATACTATCCATGAATTGATAAAGTCGATATGAGTGACTTTTCGTTCTGGTTAATAATGAACGTTTTTATCAAAGAAGTGGGTGGCACTGTCATACGCAAGGGGGGGGTGGTCGCGATTATGGTTGTAACCCCCATTGCGATGAAATTGTGTATAGTATACATGTAAATACAATAGAGTTGTAGCTCTGTAACCCCTCCCCCCCCCATTGTAAGCCTGTAACCCTCCCCTTATGAACTTTCTGGGTATTCCTATGGCAGGTGGATGGTGTGCAAAATGGTGGTCGGACAAGCATGTGCGTAGGCAGAAAGTTCATAAGGGGGGGTTATAGGCTTAATGGGAGGGGTTACAGAGCTACAACTCATATATTCCTATGTTAAATATACAAAATTTCATTGCAATGGGGGGTTACAACCCACAAAACCACCCCGTGGCAACTCTTATGCGGACAAGGGCATTCTATATCTGTAAAATGTCTTTTGTTCGTTATTCCCCAATTTGCTATTTGCATTGTATTACAACACTTTTTTCCTTTTCTGCTGAGAAAATCTTTTCCTGCTAGCGATTTTCCGCTTCATGCAGGTTTTTCTCTTTGACGGGACTAAATACTGCTTTCCGTTTCCGCGTTAGAGAGTTTCCGTAGCTAATATTAACTACCACTGACTTTTGAAGGGACCGCAAAAAAATTCCGTGTTGAGCAAGTTTCCGCTTTATGTAGGTTCCGCCTAAGACAGTTTTCACTGTATATATAGACAGACAGACAGACAGACAGACAGGCAGGCAGGCAGACAGACAGTGTCCAATGTTTATTATTTGCATTAATAAATTGAAAACAGGCCGAGAACAAATATGAGCAAGTTTTTACCGATACTATTAAATGAATATCTACTAAAAAATAATAAATGAGCGCAGCAGGTTATTACGGTTAAGCGAAGTTCGGATAATCGGGGTTCTATTGTATTATCCTTCATTATTATCTTAAACTGATCTCAGAAGCAAATAAATATTAATTTGTATATTAATGAATCGATAGCATCGATAAAATGATCAAATCAAAAAATTTCATCGATTAAATGATTACAAAAAAGTAGCGTATCGACCAACTAATTTCACTCTTCCGTTTACCATCGAAGTGTGCACACGTAATTCTCGGAGGCTCCGCTAAAAAGGCTTACTAAATTATTTTAACGTTGTATTTAATCATTTACCTTATTGTCGTCTTAATTAATTATTTTAAACGTTTACGGCTTTAATAAATATTATTTTAACTAAATGGAACTACTACGTTTCTTCAGTACTTATAATTTCAGTTTATTTTAGCAAAATGAAGATTAAAGTACTGTTACATATGTAAACCAATATCATCCAAGGTCATATATAGGTCATGCAAGGTCATATATACCAAGGTCAGAAAAAAATGGAAGTTTAACTACACTAGGACTAGTTATTGATCTGCTACTTTATCTATTAATCCAATAGTCTCTTCAGAAGTAATGTTCTAAATCTTTTCTTGAACAAACTAGAATTATTAACGTTTTTATGATTATCCTGCATATTATTCCAATCATCTACGTCTTCATACCCTATACCAGGGGTCTTCAACCTTTTTCAGTCCAGAGGCCAATTTTGCTTATTTTTGCTGGCTGCGGGCCGCACTACTATACCAGTAATATTAAGACTGAACAAAGGTATATCCGGGGGGGATAGCCGGAGGCACTCACCCGAAAATACTTTTCTGGGTCCATCCCTTGGCCTGAATGTGTATACATTACAATGTAAAATACGTATTGAAGCATAAAACATTTGCAATGCTTTTAATTATGAATATATAAAGCGAAATCAACTCTTTTAGTGAGATTTTAGCAAGCCTCTTATTTTAACAAGCCTGTCTATATTAGGCTTTCTTTTTGTTTGTTTGGACTTTTTATGGCGCAAGAGCATCTGGGCTATACTGCGCCAAGCTTTCTTTTTGATGCTGCAACACTAAGAGTGTTTTCAAGGTGTAAACGTCAGCTATTCTGTTCCTAACCTTTATTTTTACTACCTTTATTCTTGAATAGAGCTGTTCGCAGATGCTAGTGCTCCCGAATGTTAAATTACTCGTAAGATGTTAAATTACTCGTAAAAAAAGCATGATTTTCCGGCGCCTGGTAGTGTCCATAGAAAACCGTATGTATGCTTGTAAAGGAAGAAATGATTAACGCCTGTAGCTTAGTAGGTAGAGCACCTGACCGGCAATCAGGAGTTCGTGGGTTCGGGTCCCACCAGGCGCCGGAAAATCATTCTTTTCTTTACGAGTAATTTAACATCAAAAGAATACAATGATAGACCAGGGATTAGCACATATTAATATTACTTACAATTTGTCATTGGTCAAACGTATAAGAGAATTTTATTTTCTTGTACGTTGAAGTATCAACTTATAAGCAAATATCTTTTCTATACGTTGAAACAAACATTGACGAAATTTAATAGTTAGTGTTTCATTATTTAATACTTTCATAGACAATTTTAGCAAACGAACTCCCAGGGATTATAGTCTTTAAACTAACGTTCCAATGTTATTATTATTATTATTAAATAATCTGAATGTTCTTCCAAAGTAAAACGTTTCGAAAAGTGCGTTTTATATCAAACGATAATTATGGTTTAAACAGGCCTGAATCCCATAAGTAAGATTCGAAATTAGTTTGCACTTATCTAGGGGATTAGGTAATTACCTAGGTAATTGTTAGATAATTACCTAGGTAATTATTAGGTAATTACCTAGGGGATTAGGACATTGTTTTCAGAGAACGTAGTCAGATGGTTGGAAGGATGTTCTTATCGACATATTTAGAATAGAATTTGATGAGTCCTAAGATGAATTTTTTTTAAATCACTGTCGCATCCCAGATCAATAAAATAACCCTGAATGCCCGTATATTAATATTGCTTCCTTGTTTGTTTGGCTTTTTTATGGCGCAAGAGCATCTGGGCTATACTGCGCCAAAAATTACTGCGTATATTAATATAGGCTAGAAAATTAAAGTGATTGTATTGAGAGTATTGAGAGAAGACCGGATGTTACTTTAGTTCTCAAGCATTTTAAGTATTTATTAAAAAAATATATATATAAACAGGATAAAATACAGTACATAAATGTAAGATTCAAGGGGAACAAGGACCGTCATTTTTGTGTGAAACAATTTGTATTTTTTCATGAGTCGACGAACCGCAATAAACATGTCGGCAGGCCGCGAAGTGAATACCTCTGCTCTATGCTATTTCGATGTAATGCTGTTTTTATTTTCGGCAATTTTAAATTTGATTTTAAAATGCCATTAGTGAAATTTATGGCGCTGGAGTCATGCAATGTCGGGACCTACAGTTTTCCGCAGCCTCCGAACCTCTTACGACCTACTGTCCATTCACGAGAAGTTGGCGTGCAGGTTCCGTTAGCTGAAGAAGCTGACGGGTTGTTCCATTGCAGCAGAGGGAAGGACGTCTTCTCGTAACTGGTTTTCCGCGCGTGAAAAACCAGTAGCTTATAACGACCTCCAAGGGACCGGGCAAATTCGGTCGTAGCGATAGTCGTTATGAAAGGTATTTTTTTTTAATATCATAGTATAGTAATACATTTTAAGGTTTTATAAATCATTTTGATAGTAAAAGCATTGAATTTGTTGGTTTCAAAATTAAATAAAAATATATTTAATTATAATGAATTTAATTACCATGAATCGTGAATCCATCTCTAGATATATTGAAGTTATACCGTATTTCAAAAATTACCGATTCAAGTTTACGATGCTGACATAGAGATGGCGCCACCAAACTGATTGTAACTCTTTCTCTTATTCAGTTTCTGCTTCAAATGAAATTCACCGTATCTTTAAATTTATCTTGAAAATGATGACACGCACGAAAATTTCTTCTTGTGTATATATTTTTTTTTTTTTTTCATTCCAGAATCTTTTTATTTTTCTACAAAAAGGTACTTTACAAAATAATTTTTCAGCAGGAAAATAGGCTGAACGCTTAAAAGCGGTTGATAAAATAAAGTTATTTGGTAAAGTTAAAAATTAAATACGTTGCGGAACGTAGTTTCTGATGTTTGGCAGAGCCGTAATCAGTCTAGACCTAGGGGGAGGCCGAGTCCCCCCTGAAAATGTAATCAGCCCCCTCGCCTCTGGAAAATAGTTTTTCTCAAAATAAATTACAGTGGGGGTTTTGTTTTTATACAGTAGATACAGTGTAGGGTAAGGATTTTTATGGACCCTAGGCCGCAGGGATAGAACAGGCCTCTAAAAAAATACGACCCTTGCATTATTCAATCAATAAATCATGGGGTTTCTCCAGGGGCGGACTGGGTCCTCTCAAAGGGCGCATACCTTGGATTATCAGAGGGCGCGAGTCCTATAGCCCACAAGCAAGTCCTATCACTCATGAGGGCGCACCGCCCCGGGGGCCCGCCCCTGGGGTTTTCTTTGAAGTTCATTACTTTGATATTTACGTTTATCATTAATGGAAATTTATGGGATAATTATAAATAAACAGGGTTATAATAGAGCTTAAGCTTAAACACCGGACCCCTGCAGAGTCCCCCAAATTCATAGGGCCCTAGATCCGGGCCCACTTGGCCCATACGTAAATCCGGCAATGAAACAGGATAAAGTCTCTGGATTCAAAATCTGGAGTGCCCCCGGTTACAATGTACATTTTTGACATTATGATAGACCTTCTTTAGAAAGGAGGGATCGATCAAGAGCGTACACAGGGGGAGGGCACAGGTATCATGACCCCCAATATCTTTTTTCACTGTAAAAAATTCCAACTTTCATGGTAAAGTATTATTCCATGGCAAATTCTGTCCTGGACTCTCCCCACAAAATGAAAGTCTGTGTCCGCCCCTCGGGTCATTAAATTCTTGAAGGGATCGGTGATAAAAAAAAATTTGAGGACCCCAGGTCTAGGGCCTCTCTTCATCAAAATCCGAGATCACAGGAGAGACCACAGAGGTCATTATCCCCCCCTCCCCCACCATCACCAAAAATATATTTTTTCGACTCAGTGCCAAATTTAAGCTTAGGTCAAGTAGGCCCTGACCTAGGGGCCCCAATGATTTTGGCGCCACACACAGATCTGCTGTTGTTTAAATGTAGGAGCTATTTTAATTTTGAGAACGAAACTTGCGTATATTTTGTGTGTCTATAATTGGATCGCTATTTATCACACCATCAGGCGCGGATTTAGGCAGGGGGCAATCGTCCGTCTTGAATAAAAATTTAACATTAAAAAGGTATAAGGTAAAGGTCCAGCGAAGTATTTCCAAAAATGAAGTCCTTAATCACCCCTTGAATGGCCTTTAAATCCGCCCCTGCATATCATATAAAGATCCTCATATAAAAGTTACGGTTTCGGCATTTGGCCCCTACTCTTTTTATTAGTCCATATGCAGAGTTTAATCCAGAGGTTGGAGGGGGAGGGGGGTTGTAAAATACAATAGGGCCGTATTTAACGAATTTACTGATATAGCGAGGAAAATATGGATTTTGTTTGGTATAATGATTAAGCGCAATACAATTTAACTGCTTTTAGCGAACAAATACCCCTGATTTAACGAGCAATTAGAAATAATAAAATAAGAAATGAAACTTTTTGTAAAAAGTTTGAACTTATTGTCTAAAGTCTAAAGGTTCAATTTGTTAATAAAGAAAATCGTTTTGTTGTATACACTACTTCTCTTGTGTATGTAGCTTAATTGGGATTTATCTAACAATAAAAATGACCTCAATACAGTCGCTTGCACTCGCTTTGGAAACCTACGGGCGTTTAACAACCAAAAGGAGTTCCATTTTCTACTTAAGTGTTCTTTTTAGTCTACTGATAATAGGGGCGGACTGGGTTCTTTCAAAGGGCGCATACTTTGGATTTTCAGAGGGCGCAAGTCCTTTCCATTCGGAGGCGCGAATCTTATCGGCCATGAAGACGCGCATCGGCCGGGGCCCAGCAGCTTTCATGCAACAGTCCGCCCCTGACTGAGAATTTACAACCTCGGACGGCTCCATCGCAGGCTGGTTGCTAGGATATTTACTCGTGGTGTGTGTCAAATTTACCTTCAAGGTTTTAATTTTTCTTATAAAATGTACTTAAAAAGAAACGAAATAAAATATTTAGTAGTAATTGAATAATTCGTTCATATTTACACAAAAAAAAAAGTTCATTTTTTTATTCAGAGGAAAACAAAATTCAAGCATTTTTTCTTGGACATTTAACCCATTCACAGACAGTTGATAATTTTTGAGGTGGCAGGATTTTACTTCGTAAGATATTATTACCCTTCACAGGGATAACACAATTGCCAAATAATGGTCAACACAGAAAAGCCTCCGGGGCGAGATTTTTGTGAGTTTTTCATGGCGAAATTTATTATACAATAATTTTTGCCACCCACATTTAAGTAGATCAAAATAGAGCCTTTTTGTGTTTGGACAAAAAGAGGCACCATCCTCATCTTGGATTCGAACGTTTGTTCTTGTCCTCATTCGTCTAGTAGGTCAAGACACCGCGGGCTAAACGCGGGGACCCTGGTTCGAATCCGGGATGAGGACGGCGCCTCTTTTTCTCCAAATATAAAAAAGCTCTAGTGCGAACTACTTAAACGTGGGTGGCAAAGAATATTGTATAAGGATTTTACTTCATATAGTACCTTTCTCCCTCTTAGTATCCGTATTTTTCTTTACACATAAAAGATCATTCCAATTTACATACGTTGTCAAAATATAGAAAAATAATTTGCGCAATAGTTTATTTCCTTTCTTGTAATTTGAATATTTAGCGGGTATGTGAACTTTAATTTGGGGGGAGGGGGGGGGAGGAGTGACGAACTCCCTGCTCCATTGCAAGCTTGAAACTTCACAAGAATTGCCAAAATTCTATATATTTTTTAATTTTCGCAAGAAATCTCACGATTAGGTAGACCACCCGCTTTAGAGGTCCATTTTAACCTTTAAGCCTAAAGCCTATAAAAACCTCAATTCGGCACTGATACGATTCAATGTGCTTCTTATCAGTCATCCCGTAGCTAACATCATTGCTTCCAAGCTCACTAGGTGGCGCTTGATGCCCGTAATTTCGGCTATACACAAATACAGTGGAACCCGGTAAAGTGACCACCTGACTAAAGTGACCGCTTTTTATTAGAGAGAACTGGTAGGGACTTAGTCTTGCGTATACCAAAGTATGTTGCGTATTTGTAACGCCACCACAGACATGTGGTCACAAATGTCACATGGTCACATGTCTATGGTGACCATTACAGCCCAGTCCCAAAAGTGGCCACTTTAAGCAGGTTCTGCTGTAAACATATCGTAGTTCGGAACCAACGTTAAGCAAGGAACCCATCACAGGTGTTTCTTCCTGCAATCTTCTGGAGCAGTGTTGATTAACCGATGTCAGGAGGATATGCAATATTTTATTTTAGAAAATACATTTATTATGTAATGTCTGTCATGCTGATTTTTAATCAACGCGACATTATTCTTATTTACAAATTGCAAAGGAGGGCAGAAGTGATTTTGTCACGTTTCCACGAGGGATTTGTACATATAATAATGTATACAAGATCTAACATTCTTATGTGAGAAAAGAGCGGGACTTCACAAAGAAGAAGGCAACTCAAATCCATAAAGTCATAGTAGAATACCCAAAACTTTAATGTAAAAACGCAGGACTAAAGAAAAGCAGAAGCTAACGTGATCTCAAAAATAGGAAAATTATAAAAAAAAAAGTCACAAACGAACTTTTGCAGCTGTGAAGTAAAAAGTTATTTCTAAAGATTCAATTTTTTACCATTCTAAGTTGCGAACCAAGTTGAACAACAACAAACTCGTAATTTCAGATCAACATGACACTTTATCAGGGAGCAAAAGCAATATGTTTCAAAATAATACCTTTTCCCCAAGCCAATAGCAAAACGTCTCTCAAATGACGTCACTTGAACCAACCCAGAATTATTGTTTTCAATAACAAATCGAACCAATGAGATTTCGAGGTTAGAAAGGGGGCCTAGGGAAAGAGCACTCCCCCTTGATTAAACAGGCGAAGCAAGAGGAGAGAGAGAGAGAGAGAGAGAGAGAGAGGATAGATTATTAGAATTTAGGAAGGGGATTAAGAGGGTCTCCGAAAAACTCAGAGGACGAGCAGATGAAAGCCTTGATAATGACCCTAGCGCGAGCGGCAGTAATTATAATGAAGTTGAAATCGACGACAGATCTTTCTTTTCAAAGAGGTTCCATCACCACAGACGTGGATACTAATCATAGAGAACTATTGGGTGAGCATGATTTTTTCCATTAGCAGCCTCCTCATTTTATTAATATAGATTAAACATATCGCTAAATGGTAATGAAATAGCTTTAAGGATAATAATAATTTCAAGGTGTAAAGTCAGGTTTTTTGGGATAACTATTATTATCATTATTATTGTATTTCGTAATAACTATGATTATTATAAATTCAGGTTCGTGCACGTATGATATGTTTAGTTAGCATACTAGTGAATGTTGTTTAATTGATTGAATTATATTGAATCATTTGAGGTTAATTAATTCCAAAAGAACTGATAGATATTAATATTTATTCGATAGATTGTTTTAATAAGTTTTAACAAACATGAATCCAACGGATCAATTGATTATTTTTGAGGAACCAGAATCCAATAATATATGTACAAAAATCTATAATTTCATATATGCATGTTATCCCAAAATCAAAGTATTAGGTTTGGTGATGCTTATATTTCACTATTTACGTAAATCTTATTGTAATATCGGTTACATTGTAAATAAATATAGTTTTTATGTTTAAAAATGTATTATGCAATTCCTTTTCACACGTCAATAATTCAACGCATTTATTCTATGCAATCATTCTTACTTATCTTTTAATGTAGACATTACAAGTTTTATAAACCAAAAAAGAACATAACGTATAAAACTTAATTTGTGTGTCCTATCTGTGTATATTGAGACCATTGGCCCATAGCGACCAAACCACACATTTAATGTAAATGCTTCAGTTTTTAATATTTGTTTACCACATAATAATTTCATTATCACATAAAAAATGCCGTGACATAAACCATGGTCATGACATATTATCCTTTAATGACGTAGAAAATTGCGGGGCTCAAGACCCCCCATTGAACGACAAAATTCTTTAACGTCGAATCACTTTCGGGATTACAGCACCGCCTTCGGTGGCCACCCTTCTCATATTTCCCAATTATTATTACAATAATACCACCTCACATGGAATCAAAGTATTTTTATGGCGCAAGGACAACACTGGTCATTCTGCGCCAAGCAAGGTGACTCTTTTGAAAAGCTGCTGTATGTATGTACATGGGCGCCCGTATGAGTACTTCGGGGGGGAGAAAATTATTACCTTCTTCTCAAGGCTGTCAAACATTTTAGTGAATGTACAAGATACTAAAATGCTACAAAAATAATTGATACTGCTTGGCAATTAATAATAAGCTAAAAAGTACCTTTTTTTTTAAACAGGACTGTAAAACTTTTGAAAGTAAATGCATAGTAGAATCGGGGAAACTCAAACTTTTGAACAGCTAGGGGGAGGCTCGAGCCACCCTCTGCCCCCCCCACATATGGGCGCCCATATGCATATATATATATATATCAGATACAGTGGAACCTCGATTATCCGTCTCCCGATTTACCGTCTTTCTCGCCTAACCATCGGCGTCAAATTCAAGTTAGGGCCACTCCGTTAACATCGACAATCTTGGCGCAGTATAGCCCAGATGCTCTTGCGCCACAAAAAAGCCAAACAAACAATAACATCGACAATGAGACAATTTTACACACTTGTGAGGCTCTACCCGCAGGAGAAAACATTGAAATTAATGTTGTTATAAAATAATGGATAAACATTGACAAACTTGAAGAAGGTTTTGAGTTCTTGAGTGACGACGAACGCATTCAGAGAGTGTAGGACAACAATGATTTTAAATAAAACGATGGAAGTGCACAGGAGGCTGGAGAACCTACAAAAACCTACATCACCCATATTGAAGCAGAATGTATGCTTTCCAAGTGCATTGGCTGGTTTGTACAGCAGATTGAAGCAGATGCTACTTAGCTATTGTTTCTTCGAAAAGTACGGGGCATGGCAGCCAAAAATGCACTCAATGCGCTTAAATAAATAATAATAATAATAATAAAACTTGCGTTTTTCGACCAACAACAATAATTTTATACACTATGTGGTGTTTTGTATTCGTGTTTCATTAAATGCAGGGTCTCTTAATTCAAATAAATTTCGTTTGTGCCTTCAGCAAATTTCACAACGTATTTTTTTTTAATTGTATAATTTTAATAAAAATGTACTATATTGTACTGTAAATTTCCCCGTTTCCGCTTAACCGTCTTTTCAATTATCCGTCAAGGCTCTGGTCCCGTATCTGACGGATAATCGAGGTTTTACTGTATATACAAAGATATCAGAATATTTCCAAAGCAGTTAATTAGTACATGTATTTACAATGCAACGTTTTCCATTATCAATATAATAGTTTAGTAATGAAACGTGTTTTTGGACAAGTATTTTAGTTTCTTTGCATCTTTAAACCGAAAACTGAATTTCTCTTATCCGATCTTGGGTCCACCCCTTCGGATAATCGCGGTTTTACTGTAATAAGAATAAACCTTGTATAACTGAGTATAATTGTGATTTTGCTTAGACCTAATGCGGGCCTAATTGATTAGTTTGTAGGGTTGTTGTGATCAATGACTCCAAAAGAATCAGAAGGGTTTGTAGAATAACAATTCCAGAAGGGTTTGTGGAATGACAACTCCAGAAGGGTTTGTAGAATGACAACTCCATACAAAACAACGTCCTAAAGAGTTTGATTAGCATAATAAAAATTTACACAGCAAATCGAAAAGAACACTTAACTTGAGACAAGAAAAAATATTTTTTTACTAAACTACAAAAACCTCTCCAAAACGATCATGAACTGCTTTTTCTTTCTTACTACGTGATCTTATCATCCTAAGAACACGTAAATAACTAATACATCAATACTTATACACAAATATGATAGAAATAGCATTTTAACGTAAAATTAATAAAACTGCATTAAACAAACGACGAGTTATTGAGTAAGTCAAGTCAAGGATAAAGTCCTTACAAGTTAAAAGGATGACTTGAGTGGCACACCATTGATACAGAGACCTAAAGGTGGCACACCATTGATACAGAAATCTAAAGGTGGCACACCCCAATAAATGATTGGCCATGACTGTGTATTCTGGGAAGAAAAACGTGGGAACTTTTCCACGCTATATCAGCGTGACAATGGAAATTGTTCTTTAACGTTGAAAATACTCAAAATAGCTTTTTTACGGTAGATCTTGTACATAGAATTTTTTACAGAGGTTTGTCTTCATAAACTTTACAATAAGGATGGGGAAATCATAGAGAGAGGTCTACTAAAATTTATACGTTTTTAATGCAAAATTTACGATAAAAAAAATTATTACCGTTAAATATATTAGTCTACTTATACATTTAGTATTATTACACATATTAATAAAACACAACAAGGCCCTAAATAAGCTTGATGAATTTACCTCTCCCTCTATAGCTTTCTGTGCCCCCTGTAACTTCTTCAGAGCTCCTCCTCCCGTAACAAACGTCTAGCTACGGGCCTGGCGCCACCTAAATTACTAGTATCCAGGTAGCACTGGCTGTACTGGGAGCCCTCGATAGAAGAGTGCAAAACAATGTAAAAAAAACATCATTTAAAAGGTTGAATGAAATCATACTTAAAATACTAGTAAAGCGGAAGTTGAGCACTATATTTTAATGCGAAAAGCATCGAAAATTAATGATTTAGTCTTAA
>QLNU02007946.1:8291-20203 GCA_006491805.2 Dysdera silvatica | reverse complement strand
TTATATTATATTTATTATTTATATCATGTACTTTTCAGTCAGATAAATCTTTAAATCTATTAACGTTCAATAAGTTGCAAAAAAGTCCGAATTTTAAATTTGAATAACTAAAAAAACACAATATTTTTTCTTTAATTTTTTAAAGTTTGCCTCGTAATGATGAAACTCCATTTTTGTTAAGAACTGGTATGGACCAGTGTTCGTAGGAACTTATCTTGGTATAAGTAAATATAGATATAAAACCAATATCTTAAATTTCACAGTCGGTAAAAAACAGGAAAGATGGAAAGTAAAATTTAACCGAGATAATTTAACAACGATAAGACGGATTAAGAAAAGCTAGGTTAAGAAAGATCCTGAAACAAGTCAAAAAATGATATTTTAGGTCTTAAAATAAGTCAAAGCCCATCAAAATACAGTGAAACCTCCCAAAGCCGACCACTACCAGTTCCGTGAAAAACGGTTACCCAAAGAAGCGGTCTCTGAATGAATATAAATTTAGCATTGGATATATGGGGGGAGGAAATCCGATTCCGGGAAAAATTGGTCGTTAGGGGAGGTAGTCACTGCATAGAGGTGATTTTAAGAGAGGTCTTAGCGCAGTTCTAAATTTTCAAGCTGAACTCAGCCGTACTATCAGACGTTGAACCAGATTCAGCTATGTTCTCAGAAATTAAGCTAGATTAATTTTTAAAACTCTTAACTTTAAGGTAAATAAAAGAAAAATATACTAAACATGATTCTTTCTCGAACTTAGGTAAGCTTTAGAATGAGTTGTAAAGAGAGTAGTTATAAGCAGTCTTGGTTAATTTATAAAGCGAGTTCATATACATATCAAAATGAGCTAAGTCATAAAGTAAACAAATAAATCATAAGGAAATTTGAAATATAAAATATATATGTCAGACGTCATAAATCACACGTTAGTAGAAACTAAATATAGTTCGAAGATTAAATATGGAAAGATAAATGCAGGCAAACTATGATATGCTCAAGGACATAAATGTCTATGAAAATAAATTCCAGAATAAATCCAAACCTGATTACTTTTTTGCCATAAAAATAGGCGCTTTAATATCATAGCGTATTTTCCGATTTGAGCGATTTCGCATAGGTTACGTAAATCCATTAGACTAAGCGCAGTAGACTGGATATACAGGTATGACTTCAAGCCTCAATAATTTTGTCGATGGATTGAAAATGGGTATAAAAATTATGGGTAAGAAGATGAGCTTAAAGAAAAATACAGAAAACAATTTTGTATATTTATTTAATTTATGTAAATTTATATTCACTTAAAACGATTTCCAATGTGATTTAATTGAAGACAAAAATAAATTCTGGACTCAGCGAATATGAATTAATTTTATTCATTTATATTTTGTAATCTAATGGTGCGAGTGTTGAATTGACAACCCAAAAGACAAAGGTTCGAATCATCTTTCATGCCTGATAATTTTCCATTCCTTTTAAATCTTGACTAACGACTAATGTTGGGGAAACAAGTCCTATTGCAAGGGGTGAAGTATGTGTTTCGTTACACTTAATAACTTTCGGTTCTGCGGTGGCGCAGTGTGGTAACGCGTTCTCCTAGTGCGCCGCTAATCCGGGTTCGACTCCCAGCAGTGCAAAAAGAACGCTTACTCAGAGATCTCATAAAAAGATCGCACTGCTCACTATAGTCCGGGGTTTGGTTTCCTAGGCCTTAAGAGGCTCGGATTCCTCGGAAAACAATAGGTCCCGGCGCAGCATGACCATTGTAGTCTTTGAGCCGTAAAACAAACAAACAAACAACGAACAATCTTCAAAGGAAAGACGTAACCAATGCAACCGTCGATTTATATAATTTATTGTCAGTCTCGTATATGTATATAAGAGCTCCCGCAGGAGAAATTTATTCATCCCTTGAAATATAAATTATAGATAATTTTAACTTCTTTTTCGGTAAATTTTAAGTCTCTTAGTTTTTTTGTTTGTTTTTTTAACTTTAAAAAAGCATGAACTTTTGGCAGAAAATCTCTAAAATATCCGACCATGTTCTTAAAATATGGGTTGGTTGCCAAACTCACCTGAAACAAAATAATTTTAGAGTAACTTTAGTAATACAGCTCCGGTTTTGTTGCTAAAGAGAGAGTGTGAGTTGTGATCTTATTTCGTCAAATTTATAATGAAAATGACATCAGTAATTTAATAAAATAATAATAAGCAATGTAGACAGCACGGGTGTATTCAGAGGATTCAAGCTTTTTACGAAATGCTGAAAGGTAAGATTTATAACAAGTAATATTTATGAGAAATTTCTTAAATCTCTTCTGAAATTAAATCCTAGCTACGGTCTATCAATTTCTAGTTCAATTTTTTTTTTTATGAAATTAGGTGTTACTGGAGACCACTTGATAAACCGTCGTGGACCAGCAGTGGTCCGCGGATCACACTTTGAGAAACACTGATTTAAATGCTTATTCTTAAACAAGTGTCAATAAATCAAATCGATATTTATCGTGGGAGTGGGGCGCCAAATTTTTTGCTCGCGTCGTGCGCCATTTGACCTAAGCCCGTCTTTGAAAGCATCAATATTAGCGGCATGGGCATAAATAGATAGGTGACGAGGGGACTCCAGTCCTCCCTTATCGTTTTGCAATATTTGCATTTTTTTTTGTGAAAAAATATAAAATTTTGAGTTTTGGAAGCAACCCCACCCCTTACGTGAAAATCCACATGCGCATCCATGATTAAATATGCACCTGGTTTTTATTGTCTCTTACTGAAATGCTTAATGAGAAAGAATTTCGATCATGCTTGTCATTAGTTATGCTATAATTGAATATGATATAATAGTTTAACTTTTACACTTTATATTTCTAAATTCTTCCCCCGCTCTTTCCCCCTCTCAAAAAACATTGCTTCAATTTTTAAATGACATTTCGTGTTACGTATTAATACGTTTTTCGAGTAAATTAATTTGAAAAAAAAAAAAATTGTGGAAGTTGTGTGTATATATATATATGGTAAAGATATTAATTATCGTATATATATGAAATGTAATCCTATTTTATGGAATTTAACAACGTTAGGAGCTCAAAATAAATTTGTAGATTTTTGTAAATTAATTGTGACGTATTCCAAAAATTTATTCATTATTATAAAAGAAATAAATTTATTATTTTTTATATAGGCGTATTTATAATAAATGTAGAGATATTAATATTGATATTTATTCTGGCATAAAAAGCGGAGAGAGAGCGCCTAACAAATAAAAGTTTGTTTTAATTGACAACTAATAATTTAAATATTTATATTGCATTCTAAATGTAATGTGCAAATGATGCTGCCTGAAACATTTAGTGAATTTATTGCTTAAATTGCAGGATATATGTAAAGGGTGAGGAAATATTAATTTTTGTAAGTTTTATTTTTTCCTCATCAAGTATTTAAAATTTCTGTTTCTGCTAAATATTATAAATTTTTTAGTCTTATGATATTTTTGTCTTCTATTTTTTTTATCAGTGTTCGTTGTAAATAACAAAAATATTACATACTTTTCGTCGTCTTGTGGGAAAGTTTTTTTCATGGTAACATACCTGCAAATTCTTTACTTGGATGTCTGAAGACAGCCCAACATGCATTTTTTTGTACATGTTTTTGTTGTCGTCTAGCACTTTATTAAAATATTCCAATTTTCTTTTTTTGGCTTGGATTCTCTGCATTTTCGAATTTTTTATTTTTTTGAGAAATCTGTAGTTTATCGTTTCTGATCGTTCGACAGATAGCTATGTAGGAAAGGTCTGTTTACGCAATCCAGCTGTATGATTTCAATGCTATCACTTCAAACACACGTGCCTGGCAATCTGCCGCTTACGATTTAATCGTAGCTCATGACGCCTTTTATCACATATTTACGTAATCTATCGTAACTTTAGCAATCTGCACCCACCGAAGTCTATGACGTTATCATCTACGCTAGACCACTTAAAACTCCTTCCGAATTTTATCGCCAATGACGTCAATTGCAGAATGCAACCAGGCCTGTCCTGACGATGGTGACAGACCTTCACCTTCTGACCACCTAGGACACTGCCGAATCATCACGTGGTCAGCATTGTCTCCCAGGGCAACTATTTCTGTGGCAACATCGAAGACTGCATTTTTTTTTTCAAAAAAAGAAAGAAAGAAAGAATTAATGGCTTTTATTCTGAAAATCCTAATGACAACCCATCGCCCCCAAGAACCAAATGGTCCCTTCCAACCACCACTGTTAAGCCCATCCACGTGTGTTCAGGACTCGCGTTAAGCCGTCGGAATCATTCCAGACAACCGTGCGGCAGTCTGGGGCTTAAATTACAAATAAACGAATTTATAACTGCCCGTTTAAATCCCCAATTTCCTTTTTCGAATACGGCGCTTTCCCGTGCAATAAACCATTAGGCGTGAAGTTGGTTGCTATGCCGATGGCGAGCTGAAAAATCACTAAATTGGATTGTGCTTTTCAGGACACGGAACGAAAGACTTGGGAAATTCCCCCACCCCCAATTCCACGTGGTGGTGGTGAAGTTACTTAGCAAACGATAATGCGCTTCGGGCCTATGTGCCTTTTAATGTATGTGAAAACTACGTAACGAAATGTTTTATATGGTACAATAAAAGATTGTTCCAGGCCGGTCACAAGGGGGAAGGTCGGGGGTGAACCACCCCCCATTTGAATAAATTTATTGGCTATAAAATAAAATTTCTTGTTAGTGAAAAAATCTTCTACTTGAAGTTTCTTTTCCATCACCCACCCCCTCCTTTTTTGAAGTCCTATTATCAAGGGACTACTATTATTTTTAATCTCAATATATCCCTGATTTCGTGTACAATAAATATTGGTAATTCTGGTCGCCGATTTTCGGTGTGTGTATAAAATTTTATGGGAAATTTCATTCTGAAGGGTTAACCTACAAGGTCCCTGCGGTGTTCGCGCGTTCTGATTGATATTGTCATTTGGATTATATTGCGAAAGGTTTTTGGGAGAATATTTTCACGAGGCTTTGTAAATCACAATTACGAGTTGCATATTAGGACCATGCTATGAGTTGATGCCACCGAGATGTCAAAGCTAATGCAATCGGCCCTTTTGATGTGGATAAGTGCTTCCCCATGGGGGGGTCCAGGGCATGGGCGCCCATATGGGGGGCAGGGAGGGGCTCGGGTCCCCCCTTAGCCGTTCAAAAATTTGATTTCCCTGATTCTGATGTGCATTTACTTTAAAAAAATTCACCGTCACATTTTAAAATAAGGTACTTTTTAGCTTATTACTAATTTTTTTTTATATAAATCGAACACTACGCAGATTAAATCAAACAACAATGTCAATCAATCAACGTTTATTGGCGTAGTGATACCAACGCCGATGGTATGGCGTGATTAGATGGTGAAACGTTCGAAAGAAAATAAATATTTCTGCCTTCGGTGGGACCTGAACCCACGACCTTCCACTTGCCGGGCGGAGGCTCTACCCACTGAGCTACGAAGGACAATATATAATCTCTTTACGAACGTATATATATTGTTGCCAGTTATTTCGCAGAATGGTGTAGTACATGGACTACTATTTAAACCAAATTGCAAAGAGACTGGTATTAAATTGATCGAAATGCCCGTTGCAGCATATGTATTTATATAAATCGAACACTACGCAGATTAAATCAAACAACAATGTCAATCAACGTTTATTGGCGTAGTGATACCAACACCGATGGTATGGCGTGATTAGATGTGCTCAGTAGGTAGAGCCTCTGCCCGGCAAGTTAAAGGTCGTAAGTTCAGGTCCCACCGAAGGCAGAAATATTTATTTTCTTTCGAACGTTTCACCATCTAATCACGCCATAACATCGGCGCTGGTATCACTACGCCAATAAACATTGATTTATATTATTGTTTGATTCATTACTAATTGTCAAGCAGTATCAATTATTTTTGCAGCATTTTAGTATCTTGTACATTCACTAAAGTTGTCGACAGCTTTGAGAAGCAGGTAATAATTTTCTCGGTCCCCCTAGAAGTACTCGTATAGGCGACCCTTGGTCCTGGGGTGGGGGTGGGGAGCACCTATCCATAAAGTGCATGACCAACAAAACGATTCACCGTATAGAGAAAGCAGAACTAGTAATAACAGAAAAACAGCTGTAGAATTATCAATCAATTATCTCCGAAATTCGAGTTCAGTTACTAAATCTGATTTGGCCCTGCGGTGGCGCAGTGTGGTAACGCGTTCTCCTATTGCGCGGCTAATCCGGGTTCGACTCCCAGCAGTGCAAAAAGAACGCTTACTCAGAGATCTCATAAAGATCGCACTGCTCACTGTAGTCCGGGGTTTGGTTCCCTAGGCCTTAAGAGGTTCGGATTCCTCGGAAAACAGTAGGTCCCGGCGCAGCATGACCACTGTAGTCTTTGAGCCGTAAAACCACAAAACAAACTAAATCTGATTTCGAGTTCGGATCCGGGAAGGAGAAAATCTTGCTTGTTTCTTTTCCCCTCCAACCAGTCAAATCAGTTTTGTCCTCACAAATGAAACTTTATTCTATAAAAAGAAAGCAGCATGAATAATAACTGATAAACTACAAAGGAATTTTCAGTTATTGAAAAAAAACCTGTCACTAAATACGATACCGGAAATCCCTTAAAGGGAAAAAAAAAGAACTTGTTTCCCTTTTTTTCCCCTTCAAAAAATTTGATAATGTTCTGGTGAATGAAATCATCAAGGAGAGAGTAAGCGGAACGTGTAATGAGGGAAAAACATTTCGCAAATTATCAATTGTCGTTGAAAGCTAAGTTTTAGTTTTAAACTAAATATGGTCTCAGAGCCGAAGCTAGACGCTTTTACAGGAAGTTACAAGGGCATTCAGAAAGCTACATGTGGGGCCTTAGAATTCTTAAATGTTTCGCCGTCTTTTATTAATATATTTAATAATATTCAGTATTTAAGTAGACTAATATATTGAATATCAATGAATAAATTTATAAGCATAAATTTTGCATTGAAAACTTGTATGATAAAATTTATAATTTCTCTTCTGCTCTTGCTAGATGAAGGTTTAATTTTTTGTAAAAAATTTGATGTATACATCTACCATGGATGCCAATCCTTCCGATTTTTTATCGGTCTTCCGATCTTCCGGAAAACAATTCCTTTGGATTTTCGGATATTTCGTTTAAAATCCCCAGTGTTTTTTAAAAAAAAAAAAAAAATTTAAATACCTGTTTTTCTTGATGCGTGTTTAAATTTTTGCGCATACGTGCGTATTTAATAATAAGTATTATAAACGTAAATAAACGCAAATATCGGTAAAAAACCCCCAAAATTTTCGTCTGCCGTTGACTGCGCATGCGTGGCGTGACGTGGAATTGTAGCTCCAGCTATGACATAGACTGATGCCCCTGCACAATGGAAATCGCGCATCTGGATATGTAGTTGTTCGGTAGGAAAGAAAGAATGTGCTACATCCATAAGGTTTTGGTCAAACACGTGACTTTGTTTAGGGACGCCATGTGTTATACATATCTCGTATTTCTTTGCTGCGGAAAGAAAGTTTTGTTTGTATATGTTGTTGAAAATAATGTTAACGATGTCGATCGTTAATAAAAGGTACTACCAAACGTTTAAAGCCAAATATATGAAGATGTTTAATTTTATTCAGAAATCAAGACTGGGGCCAAAATATGCTTGTGATTACATGCGCAATAAATTTCCTTTTGAGTTAGAAGTGTTACCTCATGCAAAGGTTACACAAATATCGAATTTTGAAAATGCATAATTTTCAAGCTTAAAATATTTTACAGAAAATTTTCCCGTTCTTTCGTTCAATAATACAGAAGATAAAGCTGTTGATGCTTTACAAACAGAATTCAGCGAGTTCCAGGCTTTTAAAGTTCCACAAACTGTGAGTAATGAAGATAACATTGATGCACAATAGGCAGCCGTAGGTAGAATAAAAAATGATACTTGTGAATTAAAATTTAAATGACTTTCTCAGGTTATGCCGTCAATACTTACGATCCCTCACAGTAATGCAGCATGCGAAAGACTCTTTGGTCAAGTGAAGAAAATTAGAACTGACTGAAGACTGAAGTCAGGTCAACCATGTCTGCATGACACATCAGAAAATTTATTAATAGTTAAATGCAGACATGTAAAATGTTACGAGAATGTATTTGACAAAAAATTTCTTTAAAATGCAAAATCTTGCACTACAGCATTTGTAAATTCTAAGAATTAATATTGCGTTTAATACAGTTTAATCCTCTATTATTATTAATTTAATAAATACTTAATTTCCTCATTGTGTCCTTTTTTCATAAATTATGTATGATTTTGTGTAATTAAAAAATGGCCGGCCCACGCATGCACAATTGATTACAGATTTTTCACTTCTAGAAGTTGGCACCTATGGTCTACTGTGAAAATCTGTTTTTAAATATTCTTTTTAATATTTAAGAAGCTTCCATCGTCACTTAAAATTTTTGCAAAAAAAAAAAAAAAAATTAAAGCAAAATTTTAAAAGAATTTATTTTAAGAAAATATATTTTCCAGGCATGTGCTAAGTCTTTATCTGCTCCAGCCTAGCTACGGTCCTGCGTCTACTAGTGTGTATAAGTCCCTATATATATACATACAGGGTGTTCGATTACCGCGTGTACAGAGTTTAAGAGGTGATAGGGTATACCAAAGTAAGTAACACGTGTATTTTCGGAAGAGGTTTCTTTACCGAGTTACGACCTAAAAGTCATTTGGTGCATGGAAACTGGAGATGTCGATGCTGGCGCCAAACTGTACATGAGGGCTGTATTTTTTCGAATGCGTATTCTACCATGCTGAATATCAAAGAAAACGTCTTTTTTTTGTTCATTTCCTAGTAGCGAAGAAGAAAAAAGTCGAGAAAACAGACGTGGTTTATGTACGATTAAGCACCAGCACAATTCAGTCGATAAACAGCAGCCTCCATAAGATGTATGCATCGATCCTGATGGAGAAATCGACGGAAACGAATAAAAAAAGACATTTTCTTTAATATTCAGTGTGGTAGAACACGTAATCGAAAAAATGCAGCGTACATGTACAGACTGGATACTATATATATATGAAAACGAATAGTTAGCGAGCTATTACTTACAGAAAGGAATTAAGAGAAAAGAGGTACTTAATAGTCAAAACAAACAATAATTAGTCCTCCAGCTTAAAGAAACCATTATTATCAATAGCAAAATTGTAGTATGATTGTGACATGTACCTTCTAATGTAATATACATACACTACACTTAAGCATATATTAATTTAGACAAAGTTAAAGTAGAAAAGTAATATAACACTAGGTAGTCAAACCAAGTAAATTAAAGTAGTAGAAACAGCTTAGAATTAAAATTTGAAATTGTAGTAGTAAATAGTGAAGAGGAGTAAAAGATTAAACAATACCAAGAATTTTGTTCTTCATCAGGGATCGCACAAAATCCCTGTTGTGTGGTCCCTGATGAAGAACACAACAACCAGGCATTAAGGACAAGGGCCCCAATGCAACTGCATTGATTGCATTAGCATCGTTACGCCACTGGGGAGGGCTGAGAAAGACATTACCTCCATCTCAAAGCTGTCGAGAATTTTAGTGACTATACAAGATACCAAAACTACAAAAATAATGGATACCGCTTGAGAATAAGTAATGAGCTAAAAAGTACTTTATTTTAAAATGTGACTGTAAAACTTTTGAAAATAAATGCATAGCAGGTTCGAGCAAATAAAATTTTTGGGGGGCTCGAGCCCCCCTCATATGAGCGCCCATGCAGACCTACCTAATGTGGTACCGTGTCCCTTTTTTCCCCAGCGTTATCCGGAAAAGTTGGTGTCGCAATTGCTGAGTTATTACGATTCGATAGGGATTCAGGAGACAGTTCGTGTTAAATGTAATTCGTATAAAATTAATTCACGTTATAGGGTCGACGGTATTCAATGAGTAAAATGGCATACAATATTTCGTGACGCAATGTGCAAAAACCAATAAAAAGTACTAGTACCCAGCTAAAATTTGCTGACGTTGTGAACAATTGTTTCTGTAGCCACATGCTCCCTTCTTCATATCTTTTCGTTTCTTCTCTACTCATTTCATTCTGAAGAAAATAGCACGTGGCCACCGGAATAGCTGTTAACGATGTTAATAAATTTTAAATGTGATAATGCAGTGCTTCGTATTGTTTAAAAGCAAAACATTATTTGAAAAACATCATATACTCATGATCTATGTTTATTTTTTTAGGTCATTGCAAGGGCGCATTCCGAATTCATGCTTTATAAAAACGAAGGCATTAGCATACTGGGTAAGTATAGAATGTATAAAGTAATAATGAAAGAAAAGGTATAAAGTGATAATAACGTTGTAAAAACATAAAATAACGAAGTATAAAATATGTACTAATGAAGTGAAAATTTGAAGTAATAATGAAGTGAAAATTACAAAGTAACAATGAAGTGAAAATTACAACGTAACAATGAAGTGAAAATTTCAAGTAACAATGAAGTGAAAATTTCAAGTAACAATGAAGTGAAAATTACAAAGCAACAATGAAGTGAAAATTACAACGTAACAACGAAGTGAAAATTACAACGTAACAACGAAGTGAAAATTACAACGTAATAACGAAGTGAAAATTACAACGTAATAACGAAGTGAAAATTACAAAGTAATAATGATTTGAAAATTACAAAGTAACGATGATTTGAAAATTACAAAGTAATGATGATTTGAAAATTACAAAGTAATGATGATTTGAAAATTACAAAGTAACAATGATTTGAAAATTACAGAGTAAGAATGATTTGAAAATTACAAGGTAACAATGAAATAAAAATTAACGAAGTAATGAAGTGAAACTTACAAAGTAGTAATAAAGTGAAAATTACAAAGTAGTAATGAAGTAAAAATTACGAAGTAATAAGAACGAAAGATAACGCGATAATATATAAATATTTGTAAAACTTCATTAAATTTTGTGGATGCTCTTAATTTCTAAAGTATTTATTATTATTATCATTATTATTATTTATTTAAGTATTTATCTTTCGTTTCATTGGTATAAATGTAAAAGTGATTTATGGTTTTCAAGCGAACTTGAGATGTCCGGAAAAATGAGGAACGCATCTTACTTTGTAATAAGTGTGAGGATTCGCGAAAACTACTCTCTAGAGTTTTAGGTATACAGGGTTCCTAGGAAAGTCCAAATGCAGCCAATAACTTTTGAATCAAGACAAATATGGCAACTAAAGTTTGATATTGGTATAGTAAAATGACTATGCACTATCAGATGAGATGAACAGCAGCGCCCCTGGTGGCGAATCGATGAAGTTAAATTTTTTTTTCTCGAAAAATAATAAAGATAGAGAAATATTTTCAATTAGGAAGTTGTAGAGCATCCTTCATTTAGCAAGAAAAGGTGTATGGCTCACATACAATATGTACACATACTGCCACAAAGTGAGGTGTTCCAGAAGTTTCAAGGCAATACTTTCAGTTAATTTTTTCTGGTGTTTTAAGAGTTCAGTTGAAGTTCTTATAGGGAAGAGATCATGGTTTCTTTCCTTTAAGAACTTCAGCTTAACTTCTAAAGCGCTAGAAATCATTAATTAAAAGTTATGCATTGAAACTTCCGGAACACCTCACTTTATGGCAGCACGTGTACATACTGTAATGTGATCCATATGTCTTTTTTTTTTACTAACTAAAAGATGCTCTACAACTTTCTAATTGAAAATATTTCGCTATCTTTATTATTTTTTAAAATAAAACTTCTGCCTTCCTCAATTCGCCACCAGGGGCGCTGCTGTTAACCTCATCCGATAGTGCATAGCCATTTTGCTACATCAATACCCAACTTTCGTTGCAATACCT
>QLNU02007940.1:19105-29281 GCA_006491805.2 Dysdera silvatica | reverse complement strand
ATAAAATTGAAAATTACGTTTTTAATTCAAAACTGAAAAATACATAAAACTAAATTGCTTTAAAAAAATATTATGAGGAAAATTACAGGAAGCATACATACACAAATGATAATAAAAATTTGTAATATTAAACAGAATATTAGAAATAAATAAATTAAAATGACAAATAAAAATAAAAACATTGAAAATTAATAATAATTTAATAAGAAGAAATTCTCAAATGTAATTAATAGATGTTATGCTGAACTGGAGGGGAAAGAGATTGATAGAAGTCAAAGCACAATAATGGAACTTTTAGAGAATTTTTTGGAATAGTTAACGAAAATCTTTACTTGTTGAAAGAACAATGTCACTGAACTGCTCCAAAACCTCAATAACTTACTTATGAATAAAGGAGCTAGTTATTACGGAATATACCCTAAAATAGTAAAGGATTGTATTGATTTATTAATTAAACCAACGGTTCTTGAATATATGAATTGTATATCTGTAAACCTTCCCATTAAGCCTATAAACCTTCTGAATTTTCTGTTTATGCCACTGCATAGGAGTCATGAACTCCAAAAATGTATTTTTTTCACTGTAAGAAACTCTAACTTCAATGATAAATGGTGTTATTCCAAGATCATGGTAAATTCTGTGCTTCACCCTCATCAAATGGAAGTCTGTATCCACTCATGAATTTCATGAGAGTACACTCAGCTACAGGGCATAATTATGACATTTTATATGAAAATAGACATTATTAATTAAATAAATATATATATATATATATCATCATCATCATATTCAACCATTATCTATCCACTGCTGGATGAAGGTCTCTCCAAATGCTTTCCACACAAGTCTATCCTGGGCCATTCGTTTCCACGTCACCCCAACCTGTTTTCTTATTTCATCCACCCATCTAGTTTGAGGACGTTTTCTAGGTCTTCGGTGGTCTCTTGGAATCCAGTTCAGAATTTCTGTTGTCCATCGTTGATCAGTTCTTCTTGCAATATGCCCAGCCCATCGCCATTTCAGCCCTTTTACTTTAACAATGATGTCCTCTACTCTAGTTTGCTCTCTCACCCAAGTGTTTCTTTTTCGATCTCTCCTAGTTATTCCAAGCATGCACCTCTCCATGCTCCTTTGCGTTGTCTGTAACTTTCGTATTGCTCCAACTGTTAGACTCCATGTCTCTGATCCATAAGAGAGGACTGGCAATACACACTGGTTGAAGACCTTTCTTTTTAGACACAAAGGCAATTTCCCCTTCAGGATAAAACTGTTTCTTCCAAATGCACTCCAGCCAAGTTTAATACGTCTGTTGAGTTCTTTCATAATGTTGCCATCCATTGAAATCAGCTGGCCAAGGTAAATATATGAATCAGCAATTTCTAGCTCAATGTTGTCAACTTGTATTTTTGTTTCCTCTACGAAATTATTGAACATGATCTTAGTTTTTTGTAGGTTCATCTTGAGTCCAACTTCTTTACTTCTAGTTGAGAGCTCCTGTACCATGTCTTGGAGTTCTGATGGGTTCGTTGAAAAAATAACAATGTCATCAGCAAACCGCAGATGATTTAAATATTCACCATTTATTTTTATTCCCTTGTTATTCCAATTTATCAGCTGAAAAATCATCTGTAAAGCTGAAGTAAAAAGTTTTGGAGAAATGGTATCTCCCTGCCTCACACCTTTACCAATTTTGATAGTTTTGGTATCTTTATGTAACCGAAATTTTGCACTTGCATTTTTATACACACGTTTCACCATGTCAATGTACACATCCTCAATGTCTGTTGATCTTAAAGAGTTGATGACTGCTGATGTTTTAATAGAGTCAAAGGCCTTCTCATAGTCAATAAATGCAACACACAATGGAAGTTCATATTCATGTGTTCTTTCAATTAATTCTCTTAATACTTGAATATGGTCCACTGTACTGAATCCACTTCGAAATCCAGCTTGTTCTCTTGGTTGAGCTGCATCTAATTTTTTCTGCAGGCGATGTGTTAGCACTTTTGTGAAGATTTTATAAATAGCAGGTAACAAGCTAATTGGTCGGTAATTTTTCAAATCCTCTTTATCACCTTTTTTATGCAAAAGAATTACTGTTGCAGAATCCCATTGGTTTGGTATGTTACCGCTGTTAAGACATTTGGTAAAGAATTTTGCAAGTATGTCTTCTACATATTCTCCAGCTTCTTTTAGGATATCTAATGTAATACCATCATCACCAGGGGCTCTTCCTTTCTTCATACTTTTTATTGCAAATGAAACTTCTTCTTTTAAGATTTTAGGAGCTGTTCCTTCGACTATCTCAGAGTCTTCGTTTAATCCACTGTTACTTTCATATAGTTTTTTGTAGAATTCTTCAACTCTTCTAAGTATTTCTTCCCTATTTCTTGTTACGGTGCCATCCTCTCCTTTTAATGCAATGATGTGTTTCTTCCCAACAGATAAACTTCCTTTAACAACCCTAAGGCTCTTGTTATTTTCAATGGCTTTCCTTACTAGCTCACAGTTGAATTTTCTTATGTCTTCTTTCATGCTTTTGCGCAGAGTTTTACAAAGTTCTATGTACTCAATCCTGGAACTGGTATTTTGATTGTCCACCTTCATATCTCTTCGCCTTTTCATGAGCTGTTTCGTCTTCTCAGATAATTTGCTATTGTGCTTTTTACAGGTTACACCACCAATTTCCCCAGCAGTTTCAACTATTGTCTTAACAATGTTTTCATTTGCTTCTGAGATATCAATTTCTTCAATAAGTCCTTCCAGTGCAGAAAAGCGATTTTTTAATTCCAACTTGAATGCCTCGGTATTTACTTTCAGTTTCATTAAATCCACCCTCTTACTTACTTGTTTCCTAATGAGCTTCTGTCGTTCTAATTTAGTATTTAAGTGCACTTTACATCTCACCATTCGATGATCACTTCCAGTATTAAATCTGTTCAGTACGCTGCAATCTTCAATAATTGATTTCTTGTTTGCCAGGATATAGTCAATTTCACTAGTTCCCCCATTTGGGTGTTTCCATGTCCATTTTCTTTGCGGTTTCTTCTTAAAAAATGAATTCATGATGCTAAGGTTTTCAGCTTCTGCAAATTCGATGAGTTGATCGCCACGTTCATTCCTTTCCCCATATCCGTATTTACCAACCGATGTCTCTCCTTGTTCCTGTTGTCCAATTCTTGCATTGAAATCCCCCATGATGAGCTTGATATGTTGTTTCCCTTTGGTGTGTAACTCTTTGATTTCTTCATAAAATTCTTCAACCTCCTCGTCGGTATGGCTTGATGTTGGTGCATATACCTGTACTATTTGAAGTTGGTATCGCTGGGTTAGTTGAACAACGAGCCTCGCTGCTCGATCTGATGTACTTTCAACTTCCAGAAGACAGTCTTTAATTCTTTTGTTGATTAAGAAGCCAACACCACTTGTTCTTCCAGTTTCCGTTCCTCTATAATAAAACAAATGTCCACTTTTAAGTTCCACCAACTCTTCACCTTTTCTTCTAACTTCACTGAGTCCTACAATGTCCCATTTGATCTTGTCTAGTTCCTCTTCCAATTCCTGAAGTTTTGCTTCAGAAGCAAGGGATCGTCCATTAAACGTAGCCAAGGTCAATAACAAACGGCAGCCTGGGCCATTCCAGTGATTCTTAGCACCCCCTGCTTTCATGCCACACTGACCGCTGCCTTGATCAGGAGCACTCCAGCACCTGGAGACTAGGGGCCATGGTTTCTGGTGTGTCAACATAATGGAGGAATTAGCCATAATTTCACCACGCTGGCTAGACGGGTTGGTGAATTAGCCCTCCCCTTCCGCCTTTCTATCCGTGCAGCAAATATTAATTTGCCACATAAATAGAAAGCTCAGCCTGCACCACTTGAAGGCGGGGTAGGACACTAGGTTACTGGCCTGGCCGGTTCCACACATCGTCACATACGTTCAGCGTGTGGGTCTCCTTCCAGTTAGATACCAGCAACCCTTTTGCAGGCCATATATATATATATATATATATATAAAGGATCATTACAATTGTAGTTCAACTTTCAAAAAGCTGTAAAAAAAGAACCACTGCTCAGAATAAACTGAAATTTGAACTCAATATACTCGAAGAATGGGGAAATGGTATGTCCTAGCAAAAAGAAAATAGTTCAAATTTTAGCAATAGATGGCCCTTTAAGCCTCATAGCGTAAATGGGTTCGGCTACAATTGATATTTGAATCGTAATACGGAGGCAATGGCGTGAGTTGCACGTTAAACTAACTGTGCTGTTCAATGTGCATAACTGTATAGTTCGTTTGTTTTTACTGAAAAAATGAATTCCAAACCATTCAACAGTTGCGACACTATTAGTGGAAAGCCCATCCACCGTCATAAGGTCGTAACACATCGGATGAGAAAAAATCTTTAATTGTCTTAAGACCAAAAACTGCATAAAAAGCAACAATGAAATTGGTTTCCAATTATCGTCAGAATTGCTCAAGACATGTTTAATATACTGTCTACCGTTTTTTCCACAAGTTGAAACCGATAAACAGCATGTTCCACAACAGATCGGACTGTCTCGGGGGTCAAGTTGTGAATGTATTGTGCAATGCAATGCGTGCCTTCAATTCAGCTAAGTTTGCAATCGGACCATTGAACATAACACTGTTTAGATAACCCCACAGCCAGAAGTCACAAGGATTAAGATCAGGTGCTCTTAACGGCCAGGCTGTTGGAAAATGACGGCTGATAATTCTATCATTTCTGAAATGCCTCTTCAGCAGCTGCTTCACTGGCTTTGCAATGTGCAGAGGAATGCCATCGTGCATAGAAATGCTACCTGCACATGCATGCTGTTGAAGTGTTGGAATGATGTAGTTGCGCAAAAGACTCTCATAGCGTTTACCATTGATGGTACAGGTAACAGGACCCGCACGACACATCTCCTCGAAAAAAAATGGCCCTACGGTAAACGATGGCGTTAACCCAGTACTGGTTCATATGAGAACGGATTTTCCATTACCTATATTCTGCAATTCGGAGTATCGACATATCTTTGAAGATGGAAATGGGATTCGTTGGTCCACAAATTGTTCCATGCCCATTCACTGTCCAATTCCCCGCGAGCAAAAAATTCTACAGCAAAAGTGTGTTTTTCGGGCAGGTCTGCAGGAAGCATGGGAAATTTTGTATGGATAGCAATACAGGATGTTTCGTGCAATTTTATGCACCGTGCTCACAGGTATGTCCAAAGTTCGGGAAATTCCCCGTGCACTGCACGTTCGCACACCGCTGCTCGTCTTTTCCTGGAATGCTGTGAGCACATCTTCTACTGACGTCGAAGCAATTGGTTTTCTCTCTGTGCTAGATTTCACTTCAAAAGAACCTATCTCTTCGAATTTCTTAATCATTTTCTCCAGACCCTTGGCAGACATCGGATCACAAACTTTTTTCATACCCTTTACTGTCCTGAACTTCTTCAGAGCTACTGGCGCACAGTCACCGTCCTTGTAAAAGAGTTTCACAAGCAGAGCGCGATGCTTCATTGAGAGTCATTGCGAGCTTCTCAGACGCTATATGAGGAAAACGCCATGTATCCTGCGTTTTTATTACAAATGCAATGTGTCGTGCCCACGACACGTCTTTTATTTTGCACATTATGTCGCTTAAAGCGCCATTTATTGCTAAAATTTGGAACTATTTTTTTCTTATGGCATACCATTTCTCCCTTCTTCCAGTATATTTAGTTCAAATTTCAAGTTGTTCTGAGCAGTGGATCATTTTTTACAGCGTTTTGAAAGTTGAATTTTAATTATAATATATATATAAATAAGAAAGTGTTGTATTTTAGCTTTCAATTATTTAAATTTTGATCATTCTGCTTTATACCACCTTGGAAACGCCATCCCATATATATATATATATATATACAGGGTGTCCCAGAAGGCCGTTTCCAAACTTCTAGGGGTTGTAGAGGACAAATGAAACGTATCGGCCAATGGAACCTATGTCCGAAACGGAACCGGTTTCTCAATAGAGTGAATTTAGTGTATACGTCCACCTCGCGGCTGCGTAACCAATTACATCAATTAAAATATTTTTTCCACACAGAATTTAAGTGATTCACCTAATAATACAGCAGAGACAAAAACATCCGGAATTCTATTTCTGATCCGGATCTGCGTACCACATAGTGAGAAATAATCATAAAACTGCCTTTTTTAGCACACTGGAAATGAATTGTGAACTGACAAGTATATGCAGCAGGTAGAGGACATGAAAATAAACAATTTTTGTTTAGTCACTTTTTTCTATAATTAGTCGTTTGGCCGCTACTGTGAATTTAGTGTTCGCATCCAGCGCATTCAAGGTTACCACATATGGCAAAATGCGCCATTTAAAGAATTTCCAAAATTATTTAACGCCAACGGACGGCGGCCTGTCTCTGTTTGGCGACTTGGTATTGCCCCCCTAAGTGCTACTTCTCCTGTACACACATTGGCACGCAGGAGAGGTTTCGCCCCTAGACGATACTTGTCCTATATTCATATCAGACTAGAGGGAAAGTAGCCCGTTGGGGCTCGAAAAATCTGCTACTGGCCCGACGGAAGATTACATGAGTAATATTCCATTGCAGTAAAACATGCCATCCTCACCTAACGCCAGCCGTGAATAAAATATATATTATGAATTATACATGGATTGTAATTAATTTATGTCAGTTTATGTGCATTTAAATAACATTAAATAACTTCGACATTTTTATCGACATCTGAGATTTCTTTAGCATTGTCAATATTGTTTGACCCCAGTTTGGAATAATACAGTATGAGATATTCACTTATCAGTAATTACAACACTTCAACATTTACAAACTTTACTTTCTGATCTGTCAGACCATGACAAACAAGTTTTACATAGGAAGTTGTGTTTGGAAATGAAACCGTGCGGTGCTACAGCAACGTGACCAACGCATAAAGAAAGGAAGTCGAAACGGGTGTTAATATGACTTTATTAACAAACGTAAGAATGCATTATGAAGTAGAAAGTCATAGTTACATCATAGAAGATGTTCAAAATTCCTTCCATTTTCCACAATGCAGGCTTCACAACGTCGCCGCATGGAGTCTCGGACCATTGAAATTGGCCAAGTCTTTCACGGACACGTGCCTCTGTTTCCACGATCCTGGCGACAAGGTCGAAGTAGGATGTTACAGGTGTGTTGTATACCAGAGACTTCTATCCCCACAGGAAGAAATGCAGGGGTGTGAGGTCGGGGATCGTGGTGCCGCGGCTAACTGGCGATCGCGTGGCGGCGCAATGTACTTTCGAACCATCACGTGTTTTGTGGACAGTGGAGTTATCCAGATGGCTCCTTGCTAGTATTAGCGGGATTTTAAACGCTTTCATAATACTTACATCAAAACTATGTGCAAGCTTCTTTCATGCAGTTGGAAGTTCAACTGTCGCCTTTGAAATTTCATTTTTGTGGTTAAAAATCTACCCAGCGTGGCGTGCCCATCGGGCCCCAACGCTACACCTCTGTCCGGAACTTTGAAAGTATACCTAATAAATAAACTGAATCTGATATATTTTTAAACGATTAAATTGTCTATATTTATGAAAAACGTATTTTCTCCACAGACCCCACCCCCCCCGCAAAAAATATGCCTGCTGCAAACATTTCAACACCAGATTCTGATTCAGCACCATGAAAAACATAAAAATCAGGCAAAATTTTGTGAGGGAGGGGAATTTTTTTTTTTTTTTTGCCAATCCGTGTTATCAAGCATTTTTTACTGGTATTAACGCAAAATTAGATCTGGTGGCTGCTCATGTGTCTGAGATTGGTGTGATTCGAACTATGGTCGAATCTTTCGCGAAACAGCAGCCGGTAATAATGCAGCGTTTGGATAGTTCAGAGGTACTTACAAAAGAGCTTATTGGTCGAATTGTCCAGCTTCAGACAAGATGTGCCTGTCAGGAAGATGAGATTTCCGAATTGCATGCTTTTTGCAACAAAATCGATCATCATTCACGGAATCGTAATGCTGAAATTAACGGGATACGTATGCAGCGTCCTTCTGGATCCACTGACATCCTTCTTAAAGAGGTCATATTAAAACTCGATCATAAAATAGGTATTGCATCATTGACATTAAAGGATATCGATATTTATCACTATTTGCCTTCAAGATCCTCGAACCCCCCATCCCCCGATCATTTTACAATTTACTACAACACACACTCGTGATGAATTTATATCACATAGAAAAATAAAATTAACAAATGCTGACATTTTCAACTCTGATGACACATTTTAATTAATATAAATGAAAATTTGACTCCGTTTAGCAGAAATCTTTTCTGGAAAACTAGAAAATTTGCTTTAGACAAAGATTACAGAGTTGCATGGTATAGAAATGGTGAAGTTTTTTTTAAGAAAGGACTCAGGAGTTGAGGCCAAATTAAGTAACAGACATCAGGACTTGGTAAAATTGTAGTTTGATGAAAGACAAATTTTTGTTTCACTGTTTGGGGTAGTTTCTATATGGATTACCTTATATAGAATAACACAGTTAATTTTTGGATTTCCATCTTTGAACACTAAGCTCCTAATTTTATATACAAAATGATCGAGTTGATGATAGTAATTACATTCATGGTAAATTTGATGCAGAGAGACCTTTGATGTCCTTGCACAGTAAATATATATAACTAATTAATTTCATTTGGTCTATTGTGCACAAAGTGTATATTACATAATTTTCTAAAGTTTCTGTCTCTAATTATAATTATTCTAATGCCTAACTGATAATGTTGTTTACAGAATATTGTTATGATTTATATATTAAGTTTATGCTTCTCAATCGTTCACTGAGTTCGATTCGTGTCAAATATTTTTTGTACAATTTCAATGATGCATTGGGAAATGTATTACGTAGGACAAGCTTTGTTATCCTTGAACCATAGACACAACTAAATGTGATAATTTAATCTTATAACGGATCATATTCTCCGCCACATTATTTGTCTTCATTTCAATTATTACTATAGCAATTGGTTAGCCGGAGAAACAATATTTTTTAATAATTGATATTTGTCTTGGTACCGATCCTATCTTTGAGGGTATATCTTGAATCAAAGATAATGATTATTATTTTTATGTTGTTTGGCGCGCAGAATGACCTTTGCCGTCCTTGCGCCACGGAAATACAAACATCCTCTAGGGTATGTATTTATTTTATATAAATCGAACACTACGCAGATTAAATCAAACAACAATGTCAATCAATCAACGTTTATTGGCGTAGTGATACCAACGCCGATGGTATGGCGTGATTAGATGGTGAAACGTTCGAAAGAAAATAAATATTTCTGCCTTCGGTGGGACCTGAACCCACGACCCTCCACTTGCCGGGCGGAGGCTCTACCCACTGAGCTACGAAGGACAATATATAATCTCTTTACGAACGTATATATATGGTTGCCAGTTATTTCGCACAATGGTGTAGTTACAACGTTCTAAAACGTGCATTTCGATCAATTTAATACCGGTCTCTTCGCAATTCGGTTTAAAAAGTAGTCCATGTACTTTACTGTCAGGCCCCATACGGCGCATTGTTTGATACTAACATACTAACTTTTTTTATTTTCTTCCGTTTTCTTTTATCTTTTCTCCCACCACTTTCTTTTATTACATTATATGTTTGATGCTGCTGACGGTCAAAAGCTTAATGTTGATCCCATTTATTACGCTGCAGCTAGTTTACGAGGCGCAGCTGCTTCAGAAAATAATTTACTTGCTCTACACATAAATGCACGAAACCTTAGAAAAACGTATGAAAGCACGAAAGATATTATCTCAATCACAGAGACTTGGTTACCACCACAGTATCACCTTCCTCTTTCAGATTATCAACAAATTGCAATTGGAAGAATTATAGGCAGAGGTGGAAGAGTTACTCCTGCCTATGTGCATAATTCTCACGAAATTTGGACCCTTAAACAATGGACTGGAATTTTCCCGGCTACAATAATCATAACCTTCTCAATCTACAATACATATACGTATAGCCACAATTTATAGGCCATCATCTGGAAATATAAATAAATTTTTTGACTACGTACATAAATTACTAACATTCATAACAAGCTAACGCCCAAAGCTTTTAATATCAGCTGATCTAAAT
>QLNU02007940.1:0-19005 GCA_006491805.2 Dysdera silvatica | reverse complement strand
GGCTCTGCCCACTGAGCTACGAAGGACAATATATATTCTTTCTTCTGGCATTTCGATCAATTTAATACCAGTCTCTTTGCAATTTGGTTTAAATAGTAGTCCATGTACTACACCATTCTGCGAAATAACTGGCAACAATATATATACGTTCGTAAAGAAATTATATATTGTCCTTCGTAGCTCAGTGGGTAGAGCCTCCGCCCGGCAAGTGGAAGGTCGTGGGTTCAGGTCCCACCGAAGGCAGAAATATTTATTTTCTTTCGAACGTTTCACCATCTAATCACGCCATACCATCGGCGCTGGTATCACTACGCCAATAAACGTTGATTGATTGACATTGTTGTTTGATCCTCTAGGGTATTTGGTCAATTGTTTATTTTGTACTGTTTGTAATCTACATACCACTTGTTTTCCTTCATTTATTTTGTATTTTCCGTAATTGGGGATGAATTATGCATCAATAGCATGCCACAAACGCGTTCCCACATGAGATTTATTTGATTGTGCTTACCGTGAGCTCTACAGCTATATCAATACCAAATACAAATTATCTCGTCTCTGTTTTTTGTATCTTATGGTGTTTTCTTATAGTCATAATGCTCATGAATATATTAATAATATACTGGCGCCTTTGGACAAATATAAATTTTTTCCATAGGATGACTATTGTTGTCCTTGCAAAATACGCACATTCAACCAACCGTTTACATTTGAGTGTGGGTAATTTGTTTGCCTAATAGTAACGAATATTTTACATCCTTCAATTCAGGTTTTATGATTTCAACAAAAAATACTGTTGATTGCACACATCGATGCAATTACATGCAAATCTACTAATAACTTTGTTTTTTCAATACATACAGATGGGAAATCTCAATTACTACTTATAACAAGCAAAGTCACGTATACGGACGTAGATAGAAATGGAACTTGGGATTTACCATTAATCATGACAAACAAAAACCTAACTTGTATAACGCCCCAGTTAGGGGCATGATTACACTAGGTGCCCATCAGCCTTTTAACTCTAAAAGATGTATAGGGAATAATTTCTCGAACTTGAAATATTTATCTCTCAGTGTTTTATTGTTTTTTTAATTTTCTGTCCTCATATATTGATTAAGCATCAATATTAAACTACAAATGTCGTATTCTGATACGGGAGCTTACTTTAGGTAGCATCATACTTTGCGTGCTATTCAAGTGTGCCCTACATATATATATATTTTCTAGGTAACGATTTGTATTTTATCGAATTTTAGTTTTCTCCCATTGTTTATTGATTGTGCATTATTGTGCTGCAAACATCACGTTCCAATATTGGACACATTTGTGTGCGCTTTCCACGTGCCCTACAGTTATGCCAATAATAAATACGCATAATTTTGCTTTCGTTTGTATGTACCTTAGTGTTTTCATTTGGTCAAATGATTTATTTTGGTATTTAGTCATACATCGGTGCTGTTAAATGGGTTATTTAATACATTTTAATTATTTTACACATATTGATTAGATTTATCACCAGAGAGCACTTGATGCTTTGATTTCCACCACAGATAACAGATCTAATCATTATATTGTTGTTGACTGAGAAGTCTATACCTTGATATGAAAACTCTAATCTCACTCTAGAACTCAATTGCATATACATGTTAAATCTTACTGTCCTATGTGCAGTGCGTCGACATTTTACATTGGGGCTGCTTATAAACAAATACAATTGTACCATATAAGTGATCTCACCTGGGTTGGCGCAGAATAATCTTTTCTGCCCTTGCGCCGTATAAACAAATTCAACCAATTTTTATTAATGCAAAATTCGTTCTAAATTATATTATATCTTCAATTGCTTTGTTCCTGTACCCCTGCTTGTGCATCCTAATAATATAGGACAACGCATGGCGTGACAGATTGATTGCATTCACTTCGTTACTTTCATGGTTTCGAATACTACTGACATTTTAAAGAAAGTGAACAGTGTGCAGGGACACACAGGCTGATAATCAATTTCTATCTACGATATACAAGACTTAAAGTTTCAACATGGGAATTTATTACAATCGCTGGTTTTCTGTCTGATTACTGTGTAATTACTAAACAAGGTAAATCTTACAAGTGTACATTTTTTATGGGTATTCAAATATAACCTAGTACTCAGATTTGATTTATTGTTCAAATATAACCTGGAGTTCAGTTATAGTTTAATGTGTAAACTAATGGGCCTGATCGCAATCACTATAACCATACCTTGTAAACGTGTGATCGTTCGACCACAATTATAATTTTTAACTTTATAATTTTGTCTCACAGCGTTTTAACCTACTTATTTGTATGTTCGTGAAAATGGATTGTGCCGTAGTAGTAATTGACGCAGGCCCGGCCTGTCGGTTACTCAGATTGCATCGGGCCACACTTACGGCGCATTGTTTGATACTAACATACTAACTTTTTTTATTTTCTTCCGTTTTCTTTTATCTTTTCTCCCACCACTTTCTTTTATTACATTATATGTTTGATGCTGCTGACGGTCAAAAGCTTAATGTTGATCCCATTTATTACGCTGCAGCTAGTTTACGAGGCGCAGCTGCTTCAGAAAATAATTTACTTGCTCTACACATAAATGCACGAAACCTTAGAAAAACGTATGAAAGCACGAAAGATATTATCTCAATCACAGAGACTTGGTTACCACCACAGTATCACCTTCCTCTTTCAGATTATCAACAAATTGCAATTGGAAGAATTATAGGCAGGGGTGGAAGAGTTACTACTGCCTATGTGCATAATTCTCACGAAATTTGGACCCTTAAACAATGGACTGGAATTTTCCCGGCTACAATAATCATAACCTTCTCAATCTACAATACATATACGTATAGCCACTATTTATAGGCCATCATCTGGAAATATAAATAAATTTTTTGACTACGTACATAAATTACTAACATTCATAACAAGCTAACGCCCAAAGCTTTTAATATCAGCTGATCTAAATATTGATACTAAACCCAATGGCAGCCCATCTTATCACCACATCAAATCCAAGGCTCTAAAAGACTTAATACTTTCATTTGGATTTGATTTTTTATAAATAGTCCAACTGAAATAACTGACTGTTCACAAACCACCATTAACCATTGTATAACAAACGTAATAAATACATAAATTCTTAAAAACAAATCCACTGATAACTACAATTCATTCAAAGCCTTCCGCAATATTTTAAACAAAAATAAAAACAAAAACAAAAAAAACAAGCTAGAAGATCTTATCTTCATAATTTTTGTGAATCCTCTAGTAGTAGAAGAACATGGGCAAAAATTAATGAACTGACGGGAAGGCAGAAATTAGGTAATAATTCAGAAATTAAACTAACAAAATCAACCCATACCCTAACAAATAACAAAAAGATATGTGATGTTTTAAACGATTATTTTATCAACTTCCCTTCTTCACTTCTCTAATACAAGTCCTGTTGATGGTGGATACACATACAATCACCATGACTACAATATCACTAATTCATTATATCTTCACGAAATAACAAACATGGAAACATTTAAGGTTATTATGAATGTAGATATCAATAAAGGACCAGGACCCGATGACATTCATCCCGCCCCTATCGGATATGTAGCCAATGAAATAATCATTCCTTTCACTCATATCTTAAAACTCATATTCCGCTACGGAGACATCCCTATTGAATTTAAAACATCTCCAATTGTCCCAATTTTCAAAAAAGGTTCTAAATCTGACGTTTTCAGATAGATTATATGATTTCTTAGAGGCTAATAAAATAATTCATGACAATCAATTCGAATTCAGTAAAAACAGATCAACTGAACATGCCCTGTTGACAGCTACTGACTTCATATATTCATAATTAGATCAAAACGAATCGGTTGTTGGGGTTTTTTTTACTTGTTTAAAGCGTTTTGATACTAGAGATCATGAAAAAAGTAATCCAAAAGCTTTATCATGCAGGTATTAGAGGTAACCAAAATGATTTATTCAGAAACTATCTAAACAACAAAATTCAATATGTTAAGATTAATGAGTACTACTCGGGCGCCATGCAACCACAATGTGGAGTGTCCCAAGGCTCCACATTGGGACCCGTACTTTTTATTTTTTATACAAATGATTTGTTTTTCACTCCAACACAATCGCAAATCATATTCTTTGCCGATGATACTAGCCTCTTCTTCCGTAAAAAGGACCTTGGTGAACTTTTTTCTAGAGTTCAAAATGATATAAAAATTTTCATCTCGTATTTTGTCAATAGCCACCTAACACTAAATACTAATAAAACTAAATATCTATTATTTATTAATTCTAAAAACGTACATAACACCTTCCAATACTCACAGTTATAGGTATGCAAGTAAAGTTGGGAAGGGTAGCCGCCAAATTTGCGCTGTAATTCCAGTAGATTACCATTAATTGAGGAGAAAACGACCACAACAGCTAGCTACTCATATTTCTAAAATGGTTCTCCTCTTGATGACGGAGAAATGTTCTTGTGAAGGAACGGGGATTATGGAATTTAGAATATTAGACGTTTCTGTAGCTACTGTCATTAGTCTCGGAGTTATAACGAAATAAATCTGGTAATATTTAAAGCAGCAATTTTCAGTTTCATACTGAGGCTTTTCTGAACGGCGGCTACTCTCGGCTACACTCGAATGAAGAGATTTCCCTTCACCTGGAAACATAAGTATTTTCAGCTAAATAACAAACATAAATGGAAAAATCAATAAATGACTTAACATAAGTAATCAGAAATGGAATACGTGACTATTCAAATTACTCTGGCCTTCGATTCTGAATTAATTTGTTTATTTTGCGGGACGTGATTGTTTTACGAACATATTAGACTTGCTAAACTCATCAGGTTTTCCTCCAGTTGTCATCGAATAAAATAATTTTTCTTTATTTCTTGTTTGCTTGCGTGCTCCCTCCGTCGTTCTGTTTATTTATTTATCTATTTTTATTATTTTGTACGGTGAATCTTTTAAAAGCGGATGGCACCGTTGCCGCTCAAAATGTTTTTTTATACTCCGCCTCGATAAATACTGATAACCATTTGATTTACTTCCTGTTGAAGCGAAAACCTTTATATTTAATGAATTGCTGCTTTTAATAATTGAAAGTTTTTTGATGAAGTATGAATTTATTTTTTCCCTATCACATAATTTGCAAATACTAGGAGTGATTTTGTTTTATGAATATGCGCTTCTTCTTTATAATAGCATGTGGATGATAACAGAAACTCCCAATATCATCTTCATATTTCTTGAAAATAATTAATGATGATACATTATGGTCTTAACTTGAGTATGGTTGAGATTTAAAAAATCAAGTTATAAATTTCTAGTTAGACATTAATTTTTTTCTAACTTGTTGATTCGCTAACACCAAATCGTTTAGGATACTGATCTGTGGATCCGCAGTAAGGAAGATTTTAAGTATTACGTAGGCACCTTTTTGGGGGAGGTTTGCTATTATGCTTATTTTTACATGTTAGCTAATGTTAATTTTTGCTTACCAGGGGAGGGGATATAAAATAGCCAAAATATTGCTTACATATTACTTGAACGCTCACTATGTGACATAAGAAATAACAGAAATGCGCTTATAATCTTAAATCAATACATTCGTAAAGACTAGCTAACATGCAAGAAACACCCTAAATAGAATTTCATTGTTTGTCAAACAACGTATGTTTTGGCAGACATTCTGTAATCCAAAGGTGGATATCCAAGATTTATTCAATCTTTCTCTGCCTTTCACTTTTCTGGAAGCAAAGATTCAACTGTAAAAAAACAAACAAAGAGTTGGTAAAGCGCAAAGCCAGGTCGCAACTTCGAACGGATATTAAAGCCCTAAGTCTTTTGTGGCTTCCCAGCCACTTCTATAGCAAACGCCAAGCTTTATGTAATTTACCCTGCAGTATAAATGCCTTTTTATTAAACTTCTTGACATTAAAAGCAAGAATGAATGTGTCAATTGAAACAAAAATCATCGTAATGATAGACATGGAAATAAACATGAATCCGTTTAATCTTCAGCCAAGTGTAAAAAAAAGACCATCTGATCGTCCACTAGCACATTACTGACTTTTAAGTATTCTCACTTTTAATTAATTTAATTGTAATTTATACGTACGTTCGGGAAGGGGCGCAACAATTAAACACTTATCGGGGCTTGAGCCGTTCTAAAATAGATAGAGTGCTTCGACGTTAAGAACTGATTTTCTGCGCATGTTTGGAGTCGAACTCGCATCTCCTCGATTTCCGGTTAAGAGCTCTACCCATTAAGCTGAAGCCGACGGTCACTCTCTCCTCCGCGAGCGTTTATAGTCTAAGGCGTTCACTACGAACAAGTTCGCAAAGAATGGTGCCGCGCTTCGACTGATTTTTCTCAGAACCTGTTTTTTTTTTAGCTTGTGGCCATTATAACTTTCCAACCTGTTATTGCAATCGAATACAATTTCAAAGAAAGCTTTACTACAGTAAAATCGGGTTTTTACGAACCCCAATTTACGAACAACACGTTTTTACCAACCATTGCTTTATATGGGTTTCTATATTATGCTGATATGAGTTCGAAAAGTATCCCATAGAAATAAAGTTAATTTTACGAATCTTTTTCGGGGTCAATACGAGTTCGTAAAATCGAGGGTCCACTGTACATGGTACTTTCCAATTCGTACCTGGCTTTTGCAATTTTTATTCATATGTTATTGGATATGGAAAAATAGCGTCTAAACCATGTGGGTAGAAAACCATATTTAAGGAAAACAATATTCATAATTTATGTTTACAATTACTCTTTTTTTAGGTAGAGTATGAGTACACATATCTGTGAAAAATTTGAGCCCATTACCAACATTCTAGCAGCAAAATTTAAGTTAAAATTCTACGCGTAGTCTGTTGCCACGCAATATTCAATTCGTAAATCATATTCAATATTTTGTAAAATCAAAGAAAATATTTGACATTTAAAATTATTTTTGGCCATGTTACATACACATAATGGACGGTTTGTTAATTTCATAAACAATTTGCTGAGAAAACTAAAGTTTAAAAACCATTACAAATTTCTCTAGTTTGGGAAATTTAAATATCCTATGACTCTTTTGTTATTTTATTGAATTTCATTAATTTTTCAGTTTTGGGAAAAAAGAATAGTAAAAAGAAAGAGGTCGCATCTGCTGCAGATTTATATCAGTTGGCTTCGCACGAATTTATGCTGGCTCCACCGAGCACGTAACCGGTATACCTAGATGAAGTAAATTGTTTTTTATACTGTTTATGAGAAAGCAAATTGATATTAGTTAGAGCGCCTTTCAGTTAATGTAAATAAACACATACGTATTAATTTAGACAATAAGTATTTTAAGCCAATTTAATGACAGATGCAGTCGATTTTGTATATTTAGCTTTTATTTGCAAAGTTAGAATATACATTATTGGAGGTATAGTTTCGTTATCACAGTTTTAAATGTGCTTGTGTTTTAAAAATATAAATATGATGTAACAAACACTCAATTAAAAATTCAAAACCTTTTGATATAAAAAACATATTAATATCGGGTAAACACTCTCCTTCAAATTTCATGAACTGTAAAGAAATATTAACTAAAGGCTGATATCTATTTATATTACAATTCTTTTAATAAAGTTGTGCACATATTGTCCATATGTATTTAAAGCTTTGTCTCATTAGAACATGAGCAATCGTTTAGAGAAATACGATGAAAGAAAATGGATATTGTTGATCATTGTTGAAACATCATCTTCTGAAAAACCAAATACGAGGATTTTTGTCCTTTGATGGCAAGCATTAAATCACAGGTACCTAGAAAACAATAAAAAGTCAAATGTTAAATGACAGTCATCAGGATCTACCGAATGTATAAGTATATGCAAATATTTAATGTATTAATTTATTTTTATTATTGAATGTATTATCGCCGGGCCTGTAAATACCTTACATAAAGTCCTTATATACTGAGAAAAGGAGCTCCGTTCCTGCCCTGATGGCCTAGCAGGTAAAGACACAATGGGTCATACGTAGGGTCCCCGATTCGTCTCCATGTCAGGGCGATGCCCAACCCCGTAGCCAGGATTTAATTTCCGGGTGTTCAAAAATTTATACAAAATAATTCTGAATAAAACTGTGTCACCTTTATCGTAAAGAAGAAATATATATCAAACAAAAATAAAGGAGAAAATACAAATTTTGCCTTCGGATATCATTATAAATATTTGCGTGTAGTTCTGCTATCAAAATTTAAGTTTTTATCATGTTTCCTTTTAAAGAAAATGGTTTTATATATATATATATATTTATTTTTTTTTTATTTTTTTTTAAGTATTCTCAAACTAGTGGTTAACAAAACGCGATCTTTTGGTCAGAATTTTAATAATTATTCAAGGATTGAGAATCCTTTCCTCGCTTTTTTGCAAGCTTAAAATTTAATTTTAATTTTTTAATTTTTATGATCATATAACAGGTTTAGTTTCGGAGGGAAGAAACTTAAATTCACCCACGGAAAAAGGCATAGTGATATATACATTTTCCTATATGTAAAGATGTAGTTTGAGCTTAAGTGTGGGTGGCAGGGATTGTTATGTTCTATAACTAATTCAAATGTATTCGTAAATATCTGCATAACTTACCGCTGCCTAGATCTTCTCCAGCAAACTGTCGAAATAAATATCAGTCAAAAAATCCTCATCATTAGGTTTCTCCCAGTGATACTATAAAACCGATCAGAAATTTCATTCGAATACAAAGAATAATAATCACATTATAAATATTTTAATACATAAAATATAATTTTATATTCCATAATTCTGAATTGCACATCGTTAAATTTAATTTTAAAATATAATTCAAATTGGGATACATAATTTTAGATAAAAAAAAAATTTTTAACTCTTCGTCAATTTGAATTTACTAGAATTGCATGACAAATCAGGGGTTGAGTAAGAAATGTAGTTATTCAATAACATAACACTATGCAAAATAACTAAAAAGAATTAATTGAAAATATCACGTCGTAATTTACCCAAATCTGAAAAAGAGACTTTGAAAGATGTATTCAGTCATAAAAATATACGTATCAAGAAAGCAAACCGTGGTGGTTGAATTGTGATTTTAACTAAATACCAATATCTATTTATTCGTATGTCAATGGTACAGGTAAAATCCTTTAATTGCGACTATAAGAGCCTCTTACTAAAGATCTCCAAGAGAGAACTTTGATTCAATTCCTATTACAGAAATTGTTTACCTATTTTTAGACAAAGTTTGGGTTGTCTATTTAATGTTCGAAATGTAAATATTAAGTTTTTAAATGTTTTCTAAGAGACCCTTTTCTGTACATTACAGTTGCATCGTGTTTTCTAAGATAGAAGGTCTTTTCGTGAAATTTGTAAGGGTATTGCTTTCGACTTTTCTTGCACTACTTTCCAGAAGCTATCGGTCGTGGTGAGTTTGCGCTTCGAAAGATTTGTTTCCAGCGGGCTAAAAGCACAATAGTCTATAGGTGATACATCAGGGGACTTCGCAGGAATATGTTGAAAATATACATATGCAATAGATGTTTCAGTTTTCGTGTTTTCAAGAGAGGCAATCATGAATTTTGAAGTATAGTTAGCTGGTGGCTTTGACTTAGTGCAGTTTCACTCTTTGAACGTGATTGTGATAAAGAATTGGAATTTTTTCTGTGAATATCGAACGTAAGACATTCGTCTGATAATATGATTAGTTGATTTTAACATTTTTTCTACACATTTTAATTTCCAATTGTAAGAGGAACATGCCACAATCATAAATCTCTTATTTAAGCTTCTTTCCATCCTCGGATCCAAGGGTTTATATACATTCTCTTCCGGTTTTTTGATGGTATATAAAACATTTTTGTTTCGGCAATTAAGTTAAATCTATGCTTTATCAAGGGTCGCAATATATACTCATTCATCTCTTGCTAAATGATTTTTGTATGGGGTTCTGCAAAGTGTTTTGCTTTGAGCGATATGCCTCAGCAATATTTGGTGTACATTTTGTTTCTTAACTTTTTTAAGTTTTAAATCTTGATTTATTAATATGTTTATTGTGAAATGGAGATGTCATTGAAGACTTTGTAATTGATTTCTGCTTCGGCGGATTTGCTCTTGTTACCAGCGATTTTACTTTTGAAATAGTTATAACAGCGTATACATTTGGCGGGTATATACTTGGAAACTTCTTTTCATGTAGAAGTAATCATGGACGGATTTTTCCCCTCCACTTAATTATGTTTCTAATTTTGAACTTAGAAATTTTAACACCATGCTATTCAGAACTATTTTTAATTACGGAATAAGAAATTGTTTTTCGGAAAGGGTGAAAACGTATCCTTCGATCCAGATCTTGTTTAGTTTCGACATTTTAAAAGCAGAATAAATTTAAAAGTCTCAAATAATATTTTACATTTCAAGTATGAAGCTGTTTTGTCGTATTTTTTCCGTACAGTTAAGTCCAGACCTTTAACCTTAAGATGATCTATCTCCCCATATTTAAATTCTAGGGAGTGAACTAAATATTTTTTGAATACAATCTTTTCTACATTACTCTGACCAAGCATACTCTATTTCCTAGGCTAAAGCGACATTAACAGAACGTCGAAAAGCCGGAATTACATAAATCCTCCATCGCAGTTCACTGCTGGGATAAAAAGCACGAGTTTAATTTCAAAGTGCCTCTATTATTTGTCAAATTGTATTTTTTCATGCATTTTTTATCGAATAGCACTCTAGAAATATCGTAAGTGATCATAAATCGAACCCGAGTTTCAGCGAGGCGTGGAAAACTAAATTCCAACTCTCAAATCAACAGGTATCACTTCAGCTGCTTCAACTTCCTTTCATTGGATATAGATGGAGTTGTCATCGCGTAAAACGACAATTTCTACGGAATAAACGAATCCACAACTGCCAACTGAACAGTTACACTCCGTCTAAAACTTACGTTGTAACCTCGTCGAATTACATTTACTGAGCCTGCACCGCTGGATTTCTTCTCCCTATTGACATTTAAGTGTCGCGAACGTTTAAGAAGTGTCAGTTCCTGACGCTTAGTTGGAAAACTGGTGTAAAATATTAAAGCGTCTTAAAGGAAACTAAACGTGCTTTCTCCCTGTTCACTGGATCATAAGCGGAAGAATATTAGGCAATTTTGATTTGTCCAAAAGATATTAGTGTCCTGAGAAATACGATTTTTAACGATTATTTAAAATAGACATGAATTCCGCGTGTACTTATTTTATATAACAACAAGTATTTTGTCATTTAGAGAATAAATGAAAGTAATTTTACTTTTTTGTATATTTAACATATTGTTCTAATTAATTCATTTTCATATTATATTGTTTTAGATTATCCAATCCTTAATAATATTATATTATCTTTATTATCTTACTGCTTTTTCTGATATAATCTAATAAGACTGGAATGCATAGTACTTACAAAACTAAGAAGTTTCGTCAAAAATGTCATATCTTCTTCTCTTATGGTTTCGATGTACCTAAAATCTTCCTCTACGTTGCATAGTTTTGGTTCTCCTATATAAAAAAACAAAATTAAAGTTGCGAACTCACAATTTACGCTCACATAGCTAAAAATTTGCTTAATATGTCACCTTAATATCTGTGATCGCAGGGAATAACCGGTTAAGTATAAATTCTCAGTTTTTCAGGGCGGCATCATGTTTTTTTTACTTTGGAACTGTTTCTATATATACAGTTTCTGAAAAAAAGTAAATTTGTTTGACATCAGTGTGACTCAAACAACGTTCTCAATTTAATGAATAAACGGTTTTAACAATAATTGATTTGCTGAAACCATGTGCACTGAAATTACGATGCATTCGTTTCTGCCATTTTTTGACTTAACTACATATCCCCTGTGACCACAGAGATATAGTCTATTATTTTTAATAAATATTTTAACAGCGAATCTATAAAGAAAAGTGAAAAATTACTTGTAGAAAATGACGACAAAGTACGTATTGCTTGAGGATCTGGATCAACTTTCTTGGGCGGGTGTCCACGAAATATGTCGTACATTGCAGGTCCAACAGAATAATAGTCCGCCGTATAAGCTATATATAAAGGAAATGGAAATTTTAATATACAGGCTAAAAATAACAAATTATACTATTTTTGCTACCTTTTCGTTAATGTCCTTCTTCCATTATTAGCATGTTCATATTAAGTTCCATTTTTTGCCTTTTTATTTTATGTCGTGGTAATAAAAGATTTGTCTTCATTGACCGCTTCATGTAATGTATTTAAACTGACCTCAATAACGATACAAATTATTGTAAACAAAATGAGTGCACCGTTACGTCTGCCTGTTGAGAACACAATTAAAAAAATAGGTTTTCGTCAACTCAAGTCTCTCCAATCACCGTCTATTTCCCCATATCCAGGTTTCTATTTATTTCTGAAGTCATCAAACCAATACTTATATAGAAATAACTTATACACACACACACATATATATATATATATATATAATTCAGTAATTAAATATTTGCAAGAAAACAAATTATGCAACATTCAATGCCATGACTTTGAAAATCTATTGAATTCCATTGACATTTTACAGTGTTTAGAAATTATGGCGCTATTTTACTATACGTTACAGGCGCCAAAACTGGGTTTTGCGAGTGTTTCCTTCTACACGTTTTTTTCTACTTGAATGTTTTTGTATGACATGCTGTTTTATTACGTACTATGTATTAGAGTGAAAATTATTTTATTTCGATGAGCAGTTCTACATTTTTGCATTAGCGATATATCAATAAAGATTCCAGAGAATGTAAACTGCCGTAATTATTTACTGTATAAAGTTTTCCTTTTATTGTACATTTTTGAGACATGGGAATAAATAAAAAATAACGTATGTAAAAAATATATTTTTAATAATAGCATATTTTTTCGTTAGACCCAATTTCATAAAATTTAGCCTATTTATATCTGCAGTATTAGGGACACAGTAAGTGTTTATTCTGTATTTTATTTTTTCGGTGACATGCTCTTTATTATGTAGTTTGCACTTTCAAGTAAAATTATTTTGGAAAGAATTGCTATTCATGAATACCTGATTCTTTATTTTTATTATGTGATGTATTAAAAATTTGGCTTGTGTCAAAAGTTATTAGAAATCATGTTATGTACACTGGGTGGTTTTATCATCCGTCTGTTGTAAATTCATGCAAGTAAATTTCATTAACTTTCCATTAAAGTCTTTCCAAACAGGTGTCAAGCCTTCTAATTAATTCTTTATTTTATAATTAATTATAATAGAATATAATTAAATTATTAATTAGTTGGTTAAAATTCTATATAGTTGTATTTTATTAACCATTAAAATAAAGTCTGCTTTTATATGCATTTTGAAATTTAGCTTTCAGTATAAACTATCAATTCATTATCAGTTATTGATCATGACTGAGAAACAATTTCATCCGGAGAAATCATTTCATCCAATAAACCGTCTGCAGTATAAATAAAAGAGTAGAGAATGATATGTTGCATTTAAATTTTAGTTTAAAAATTTGTTACGAAAGATTGTCATATCACGGTATCATCAACGTCGTTGGAAAATAAAATACGATAACTTTTTGAGAAAAATAGCAATCTATTTCTGTATGTAATCAGAAACTGGGACATTAATTGGCATTTATAGTGTGTTAGATTGGGAATATTAACCCCTGACAGCAGTCGCCATCTATCGGAGGAAAACTGCATGAGGGAATAGCCACTACGAAAATATGGAGACAGGTTTTCTATGGCGTTGGACTCACGTGTGCGGGCCTGTAGTAATCTAGTTGGATGTGGTTATACGCTTAATGGGAGGAGTTACAGAGCTATAACTCATATATATATATGCTTATGTTAAATATACAAAATTTCATTGCAATGGGGGGTTACAACCCACAAAACCACCCCGTGGCAACTCTTATGCGGACAAGGGCATTCTATATCTGTAAAATGTCTTTTGTTCGTTATTCCCCACTTTGCTATTTGCATTGTATTACAACCCTTTTTCATATTTTTTTGCTGAGAAAATGTTCTCCCTTTTAGCGATTTTCCGCCATATGCAGGTTTTTCTCTTTGACGGGACTAAGTAGTGCTTTCCGTTTCCGCGTTAGACAGTTTCCGCAGCTAATGTTAACTACCATTGACGCTTGAAGGGACCGCAAAAAAATTCCGTCTTCAACAAGTTTCCGCCTTAGACAATTTTCACTGTAGTGTATAAATAAATTATATACGCATTTAAAAGTTTTTATTTAATATATAAGTATAATATATTATTAAAAAATATATAATATATATAAAAAATATATAATATATATAAAAAATATATAATGTATATAAAAAATATATAATATATATAAAAAATATATAATATATATAAAAAATATATAATATATTATTAAAAAAAAATTATTTTAAAAATGTTAAATAATTTATTATACCATGTATAACTATCAGAAATGTGTATGAACAAACTCCAGACAAAAGTATGGAATACATATATTTTATTTAATTTCACAAAAAAGGACCTGTTTTAACACATCGTTTTGATTGGTTATTTGCAATTAAATGAAATGCATTATAGGCGTCGATTAATTAGACGATCTCTCTTAATTTATAACTAATTAATAAATTATAATAACAATAATTATATTTAATTATAAATTTTCTTATTTTATATCTAATTACTCCACGCCTATAACGCAACTTGTTTGTAGGGTTACAAATTGCGGTTTCTACATTTATAGATTTGGTTATCGTTCTATGACGGATTGCAGAACGATGGAGCGGTGATAGGCTCCATAATATCACCGATAGATTATAAGTTATATCAGAAGGGTTTTAGCTCGTACGTCAACTCACGTGGATTGTTACACTGGAACCTTATCTCAATTGAGTCAGAAATACCAAGATACAGATGAACCATGTAGACAGCATGTCTCTACGTTACACAAATTATTTACAATCACATAGCAAAATAACTTAAATTGTTACGATTAGGAATTGACATTATTATTAGAAGACATTACAAATGTCCATCATGGGCAGCGTAACCAACTCGCTAGTAGTCTGACAGAAAGAGTGTCTTTTCTTGTTGTTCACCTCATCAGCTCTACACTCGCAATGATCTTATTGGCTGTTCACCCTTTTCATACGCAAATGTTCATTGGTTACCCCTTTAACACTAATTGATGATTTGCTGTTCCACTCAAGGGTTCGTGGTGTCACACTCGGAGGGTCGTAATCATCATGTCCAGTAGGGGTACTTATAAGCAGGAAATGCCTGTTAAGGAGTTTGACGAAATACAATTAAGTTATCTATGCGCTGTAATGTGTTGCATACTAAACTCAATCGTCGCCTGCAGCCAATGTCTTTTCCGTGGCCGGGAACACAGCGAACCGCTGATGAGTCGGTCCATCTGGATTCTGGATGGGAAAAGCGTATGTGTGGGAAACAAAATGGTGAATATTAAATCATGATTAAGCCTTTTGGAAATGTGGGTTCGTGTATCAATGATCGTTGATCCACGCAGCCTTTTAGCTAAGAATTGAAGGTTGAATTTAAGGTTTACGGTAAAGCGGCCCCTAGCATCTCGCCCCCGACCTTTTGCCTCCAGCATTTCGCATTCTGTAGATAATCAGTAGGCTGTATAAATATGTATACAGTACACTCAATGTTTTAACAGTAGGTCCCAGGTCATCCGAACCTAGCTTAACCGAAATGACCTTCTATATAATTTATTTTTTAATTATTGTTTTTAAAGTAGATATTCGTCCAATGTTCTTTGGTAAAAACGCTCACATAGTTGGAATCGTTCATAACCAGCCCATGTTATTCGAACTTTGTTTAATCGAAATAACCATCTATATTATTTTTTATGAAGTGTCCACTTATAAAAATAAGTAGAAAAGCAGCACAGAAGGTTATTTCGATTAAGCGAAGTTCGGATGGCCGGGGTTCTACTGTTAAATATCGAATGTATTATTTACATATTTTTTATGGACTAGTGATTATAATGAGGGGAGCTATCCGCGGGGCAAAATGCTGAAGGCGAAATGTCGGGGGCCATTTTTCCGGATCCCGAATAAAACCATCTTTATTTATGTCAAAATGATAGTTATCTTTTACAATAAGCAAAAGTAAAAGTTCATTTAAAATTGTTGGTACGTTGAGTATTTGCAACTTAATTCATTAACTAGTTTCAGTTTAATTCATTTTTTACTTTTAACCTAATTCCTTAACCAGCTTCAGTTTAATTCATTGATTAGTTTCAAATTATCTCATTGCACGTTTCAACTTAGTTCATTGATCAGTTTCAACTTAGTGCACTTATTGTTTTCAGCTTAATCAATTCATTGATCAGGAGCCGTTCAAATATTACGTAAGCATCTTTGAGGTGGGGGAGATTAGATTCGTTAAATTTTTCTTCCAACGGGGAGGAAGGAGTCTGAATCATGCCTACGTAAGACACAGAAAATAATGAAACTAGCGCATAGTCACAAAGTGACAACCGCTCTGACAGAACTGCCATATTTAGATGTACAACACACTGCGAGTGAAAGATATAAAATATAAAATACACGTAATCACATATAAATATTTAATTATTTAAACCAGTGACTCTCAAATTGTTTTCACTCGATGGCCCTCATCGTGACTTTTCGTGGCCCCCATGACATTTCTAAATTATATATATATAATGAATGCATTATTTTTAATAAATATGTTTGACCAAATCCTCTCTTTATTTATTACACACTGTTTGCTAGTAAAGTAAGAAATATAAATAATAAAACTGTAATAAAATACTTTATAATACCACCAAAATATCTATTAACAGCTTATTAAAACATTTTCAATGCGACAATTTATTGTAATTACTATTTATTTATAAATAAGTGTTTAATGTTATAACAAACCTTCAAACAAATGTTCAATATTACAGCAAAAATGTAAATTAGTATAATATAAAAGTTTGCATCAGACATTGCATTCTTATTTTAAAAACTTGCATGAAAAAAAAAAATAGAGAACAGAAATCTTCCATAAGCGTGAAGAGGAGGGTAGGCATTGAATTATGTTTTCTTGTAAGGGGAGGGGGTATAAAATGGCTAGAAATGTACTTACGTAACTTGAACTTCCTCTGAGTTTCAGCTTAGTTTATTGAAGTTTCAACTTAATTCATTGTGATTAGTTTCAATTTAGTTCACTAATAATGTTATCCTAATTTAACCTTATGTTGCTGTTTAGTTCAGCGGTAATTTTTTTTTCTTCTAGTTTATCAATAACTTAAATGTTAAATAAAATTCAGTGTACCATCTCAAATTAACTGTTTGTTATTAAATTGTAATTTTTTAAATTTTAATAGTTCTATTTAAATTTCGAATATTCTAATTCGTTTATTATATTTCATGAAAACTGAAAAATATTTTGTTACTCGTGAAATCATGTAACGTACCGATATGTTGCCTTTTTCGTTTTCTTCACCTTTTGATTTAGTGGCAACAAGTTAGTCTGGACAATTTTTCTGACGATGGTGGACGCTTGATTTTCCACCTAAACAATTGTAAAAATGTATCTCCAGCTCAAATTAAATTGCGTTTGTCTGTAATTTGTTTTTAAATATTATTTTGCGCAGTGTATCGCTCATATTTTTCTCACAACTTGTACATTATGTAAAGATTTATATAAATGGTTTTCTAAATAAAGTGCATTTTTTAAACGTTTGGGTTTATTTTCAAAAACAAAATATTATGTTAAAAATAATAAATATTTTCTTTCACGTTTTATTTTTACTTTTATGAGAAATTATTCACCAATATAATTCGAAATTTTTCAAATAGATGTTAATTTATGACGTCAAAAATTGTCAGTTGACTGTCACCGAGTGCTAATATGCTCAATTAATTTGATTTATCATAAATTTAATTTCACAGATTATCTGTAAAAAATGCAACTTGTACGAAAAGTTGGATTAAGTGAAATTAATAATTAAAACTTTGGTAATAAAATTGTTAGCTATTTAGTATCGTTAAAAATATTCCCCATTTATAATCATCATTTACGTGACAACTTGTGCCGACCTCACAGATGTTTCGGCAACACCGGGAGGTGCAGCAAACAGTGGATTGTGGCCGTGAGAATTGGCACCAAATTAACTTAAACTCCAGTTGCTCAATATATATATATATGTTTGAGTTTTATGAATTGAGACATTTATTTTTTAAAGTCCAATCTTGGGGTTCCAAAATTAGACCATTTTCAAATGTGATATTGCATTGAAAAGATGTGTGTGTGTGAACACCAATCATTTCATAAGGGTGTAGGACATAGAAATGTTTGAGAACACATGTTCTAAAGAAATTCTTCCACAATAGTATATAATTAGGCAGTGGGGGGGTCAAAAAATTGATTATTCCACTTAATAATCAACAAAACAATTTCCAGGCAAACAGCTGAGTAGCAAAATGATTTTTATTGCTAAAAACTTATTCGTACGATTCGTACTTTGCGAATCATCAATAGAAGGGTTACTTACAAGAAAAACTTTTGAAAATCTGTGAGATATATATAAGCTGCTGAAACAGTATTTATATATGTTAAAAGGAATTATTATAAAAATCGTAGAGATGAATATAAAAGCCAAAGCAGAAGAAAATGGGATCGAAAAATAAAAACTGATGTTCACGCGTTACAATTTTGTTAAAATGGGTAGCCAAGCAACAGGAATGGTTTTTGAATCAACTCTGTTGAAGTTATTACAACGCTATCTCTATCGCTTCTCTGCATAATCTGGGCCAAAAATTAATCTAAAGCGAGGACACCTCTATTTAAAGGACGAAATCTCCGATTCTGTAGGTGTTCTTTACTTGGGGAGGTAACGTTGTACTAATAAGCACCATAG
>QLNU02007929.1:0-22163 GCA_006491805.2 Dysdera silvatica | reverse complement strand
GCGCCGACTTAAAAAATTATTGAGGGTTCCGAAATTTTTAAACCGAATTACCGGCGCATTTTTCAAAGGACTTGAGTGTAATTTAAATTTCATTATCAGATTATCTGATATATACAATAAGATACTTGAAATATTAAAATGAAGCAAATTATAGAAAAATATTTTTTCTCTAGATAATTATTTCATGTTCTCCTAAATGTATACACCCTTTAGTGTTTTATGATTGCTGCCAAAATACTTAGATGTGTCCAGCTCGCCCCCCACCCCTCGTCACTCTTTAAAAAGAAGTTGACTGAAATAAAAGCTAGATTTCTCCAGTTGCTCCAGGGGTGCTTGGGAGGCAAAATAAAGTAAAAAGTAAAGAAAAGTGTACATTCCCCAGCTGTTGAAAGATAGCGTAGGTCAACTTACTGGACAACATACTTTCGCCTTTATCACTATGGCCGCTAAAGATTCTCGTCTCTGTGTGTAGAGCTACAGACTAAACTTTTGTATTTTCTATGAACCCAGACAAAATGAAGAATTTTCTTTAATGAAAGGTTCAGGGAACAGGATATAAATAATGAAGACCTTGAGGAATTGATGACGAAAAACTTTGTGCATATATTTCCGTACGCATATATTCAAAACGAGCAAAAATATTAGGCGTTCAAAGAACCCACAGCAATACTAAAATCGCCGATGCGTGTAGAGAACGGTTGTGACACGTCTTCATAGCTAAAGCGGCCTAAAATATGCTTTTTCTTTTAATGTAACGTGGAACTGTATACTGTATTGCATCAAGAACGCATGTACGTCAATTTAGCAAAATAAAATAATTGAGTTAATAAAACCGTCCTTTTTTACCATATGCGAAATTATGAGGTTAAAAATTTGGATGATGCGTCACAGGGAAAGCACTCTACTTATGAAGGAAGAAATTAAAATATTCTGTGGGGTGCAGAAAGCGGTTGAGACACAGCCTCATAATAATAGTTCGTGCATTTTACGTAGATTGAGACACGGCTTATGATAAATAATAATGTAGTTTTTATATTGTACGTCTCAAAACTGTGTTAACTATCATCTGTGATAAAACTGACGATTTAACGTGACCCCCAACCACGACACATTCGTTCAGGCCGTTGCTCCCTCATGGGCCATAGGACTCGCGCCCTCCAAAAATCCAAGATATGCCCCCTTTGAGAGGACCCAGTCCGCCCTTTCGCACAGGATGAAGCTTACCAGGAGTCGAACTAGGTCCAGCGGACCTGAAGACGGTAGTCATATCTAATGGGGCGCAGGCTTGATTATAGTGTCATAATAGTTATAATTAAACAAGAAAATGTCGGTTCTTCAGAGAGGTAAGATGACGAAGAAACACTTTCTTGGGTAATAAGCGATTAGTATGCATCATCTCCGAATACCGATGTTCTGAAGCTCCGTCTTATGAACACGTAACTGACAGAAGTATATTCTTTAAGCCGTTAGGTAATACATTCCTGTAGATTTCTTTTTTTTCCAAGCATAAAGTCATTATACTTTTTTTCACTAAATATTCTTGAAAAAAGCATTAACCACATATGCGCCAACGTTTCGCAAAATAACAACCTGTTGTTGCCAAAGCAACAGCAACCTGTACGTCAAAAAAGAATTTATTGGCATTGTTTGTGGAATTGGGCATTGTTTTGTTGCTGGCTTTACGATAAGAGGTGTATTGCTGATATAACACCTATTAAATTTCAACGATCCAATTGTTAAAAACATTTTACACGTGTCAAAACATGCGTTCTTTTTCTGCACGTACGATATACAGGGTTTGGGTTAAGTATTAATTATTTCGTTTTCAGACGTTTTAAAAGCACACACGTTTCATTTACCTCCACCAAGCCTGTAAAAGGGCTTTTTGTACACAATTTTTATCTTTCCCTTTCAGTTTGTTTTCCTTTAGTTTTTACCTCTTTTAATCCCTATTTTTCATATTTTCAACCAATTTTATTCCATTAATATTCGCTTTCTTCACATTGGAATATTGAAAACTAACAAAAAAAAGGGGGGGGGGAGGAGGAGGAGGAGGTAGAAATTGCCAACTTGGTGAAAACATAGATTAGTAATACTTCAGTCAAAATTAAGTTTACAAACCATGTTCCATCAGCTCCAGCTGACGCTATCTTTCTTGCATCTTTTTGATTCCATGCAACGCAGTAAATATAAACACCATTTCCATGCTAAATTAAAAAGAAAATTTGCGAAGTTTGCATAATATATTATTTCATGAAAAACAGGAACGATTATTTTTTTCACCATCTAAATAAAACTGTAAAAGATAACTAGCCGAACAATACGGTAGAGTATGCTTTTCATTGTTTTTATATTATACATGCCTATTATATATGCAAGATTTTGTGTAAGAACACTGGTTGATATAGAACGAATGATGGTTTTCTTTCACTCACCATCTCTTAAAGAACCCCAAGCGACACTTGCGGAACCCTGACTAAGGAACCCTGCGCCATACGCTGCTCTTATTCCCATACATCTGCAAGGTTTGTCGTCAGCAGTTGTTTGATAGTTGGCGTCTCTTGGGGCTGCCGTTGATAATGAATTAGTTAAAAATAACTGCTTTATTATTATTGCTTATTGGCTATAAAATATTATTACCCTTCTCAGGGATAACACAATTGCCAAATAATGGTCAACACAGAAAAGCCTCCGGGGCGAGATTTTTATGTTTTTTCATAGGGAATTTATTGTACTTAATAATTCCGACACCCGCGTTTTTTAGCTTAAACTTGAACGTTTTCGTTCTAGGGGAAAACGTGCCTGGGCTACAGTCTACCTACACTTTCTTCATTAAGCCTGGAGTGCCTTAACCGCTAGGCCATAGAGGACAGGAATGAAGCTACTTTTCTCCGTATATATATAAGGTTATAAGATACTATTACCCTTCTCAGGGCTAGCACAAGTGCTAAATAATGTTCAACACACAAAGCCCCCGGGGCGAGTTTTTTGTGTTTTTTCGTGAGAAATAATTACACGTGATAATTCCGACACCCATGTTTTTCAACTTAAACTAGAACTTTTCGTTATGGGAGAAAAAAAAGGTCTCGTCCCCGTCCCCGTCCTAGATTCGAACTAGGGTCTCTCCGTTGAACCCGGAGCGCCTTAACCGCTAGGCCATCGAGGACAGGGAACAGAGCTCCTTTCCTCCGTATATATAGATTGTAAGGTATTATTATTACCCTTCTGAGGGATAATAAAATTACCGCTAACACAGAAAAGCCTCCGGGGCGAATTTCTGTGTTTTTTCGTGGGAAATTGATTATACGTAATAATTCCGATACCCACGTGTTTTAGCTCAAACTAATGTTTTTTTTGGGGTTTTTTTTTGTCATAGGAGAAAAAGAGGCATGGTATGGAGTAGGCGGCTTTGCATGTTCACCATTAGTCGGAAATTGTGTTAGCCCTGAGAAGGGTAATAATGCCTTAAAACCGTACATATACGGAGAAAGGGAGCTTCGTTTTTGTCCTCAGTGGCCTAGCGGTTAAGGCACTCCGGGCTCATCGGGGAGACCCCAGTACGACTCTAGGTCGGGGACTATGCCTCTTTTTCTCTTATAACCAAAAAGCTCTAGTTTGAGCCGAAAAATGTCTGTGTCGGAATTATACGTATAACTATTTTTTGTTAAAGTGTTTTTGAACCGCTGCGCCCTGATATTAACGCAGCAATGTGAATACCGAGCCACTACTCCCAAAATTTGTTATTTTAGCTTGTTTTGCACATTTAGCACTTTTCACCAATAAATATTTTATAGTGCAAATATTCTAGGGAGAATAATATCCCTGAATATATAAAGGGCGGTCCCTAGCTAATGCGGGGCCTAGAGTAACACATATTTCGGGGACCCCATACATATAAGAGTAAGGAAACAAAGCAAAAAAAAAATTGGAATAATGTATGAGCACTAGATGGCACGAAATGCGAGATCTGAAGTAAAAATATTTTTGGGGAAATTTTCAATATTACAAAAATTTGAAAGTTGAGAATTATGTTTCGCTGGGCCCCAAGAAGCGCGGGGCCCGGGGCATGGGCACCACTCGCCTCTGCTTAAAGGCGGCTCTGTCTGAATATGCAGGAGCGGCTGAAGGGCCGGGCCCCGTTTGGATGAGGGCGCCAAACCGGAGTCAAGTTTAAATTTTTTTAATTGACCCAATAGTAGAAAATCTTTATAAAAAGAGACAGTTTTAGAGAAATTCTTTCAGAGACTTTAGGCCACTTTTATAGGGCATATGGCTCACTGCGCATCTTCCATTTTCGCCGGAGCGGGCGCCAAAAATCAATCCGTGCCAAGCCGTCCTGGTTCAAAATCAAGAACCGCCCCTGTAAATATGTCAAGAAACTCAGCTGCAGAACGCCTACATAACATCTGCATATCAAATGCCGATGATCACGCCGCGTGTTTTTAAACATGGAAGTATTCGTGAATGATCTGGAATTTTCAAATGCCGAAATCTTTCAACATGTCAATGAAAATCAGAAAAAAAGCAAAAATTAAATTATTAACGATGTTGGCCTGAGGCAAAGGCAGATTTAGGGGAGAGCACCCCACCAAGACCAACAAATTTGCAATTATTATAAATCTTTTGGATTAAGTCTATACATGGGTTCTGAAGCTTTGCGACCCTGAAAATATCCACTGGATGCGCCTTTGGTTTTGAATTCGATTCCAGGATTGCAAACATGTTTCTTTTAATAAATAAAACTAGTTTAGCTCTGCCAAATGGAAACATTCACCATAAAAAGAAAGCAGAACGTGTATTAACTAATAAAAACTAAAATAAGGGAACAAGACGTTTAAAACCAAACAGTTTTATGCTCATTACATACGGAAGCGACCTTTCGTTATTATATATGGTTCTGCGTTTCCTTCCAGACTTCCAAGAGTCATCTTTTTGGCAATTTGGCCCTGCCAAATTGAACAATTAATACTAGAAGGAAATAAGACTTTAATTTATAGCAGTCTGATGGTCATTAGCAGTATAATTGACTATCCATCACTATATAAAGTAATAAACAGTTATTTTGACACTAGCGTAAGGTTTAAAAACACGACGTTTCGGGAGCCAACTGCTCCCTTTGTCAAGTGAAGGCAGAATGAAGAGTTCGTGAAAGTCCTAAGCTTATATACCCGCATGTTGGGAATCCCCATCTGACGCCATTTGGTGCGGAGCAGTTCCGGCTGGGGAAACCCCAATCGGGGAAACCCTCGCCGGGAAAGCCCCCGCACCCGACGATGTCAGATGAACACCCCCAACTCGAGGTTTTGCAAAAATCCTGTAAGGTTCTGGTAGAGGTTTTGCGATGTTTATTGCACGACTCCTCAAACAGTAGGTTTCCCATGATTCCAGAAAAAGTCTACTCCCCGGATTCATCACATTCTGATATAATACTTTCATCGAATGCCAATCTGGTTCGTGACCTTCCCTGAAGACATGTTCAGCCAACTGGCTTGAATCGTCTCCCCTAGCTACCGCACGCATATGCTCCTTCCGTCATAGACGTATTGATCTTCCCGTCTGTCCAACATACACCGTATCACAGTCTCCACACGGTATTTGATAAATAACTAAAACTGTTATATATATAGGGTATTGAAAAAAGACGGATTCAGTGGGCACACGGGCCCCCTTCCTACAGTAGCAAATTTACACTTAATATAGGCCTTCAGCAATAAGTCTACTTTAGTTTTCAAGCTTTGTGTCTTCCGAAAATATTTTCTGGCTCTGCCCTTGGTCTGATAAAACTATGCTACAAGACTTCATTAGTTCACACGCAGAGATTGATAATTAATTTAAATGTAATTTTATATATTTTAACATGCCACATCGAGCACAAAGTGTTAGTGATTTTTATAACTATGCCGTAATTCATTATTGATACTTATATTAATTTAATGCCTGAACTTTAAGAAAGAAATTGGAAAGATATTTATGAGTAAATGTGGTGAAACCGGACTCTCGCCTTATTTAAAATAAATAAATAACGTTCCTCAGTCTCACAAAGTTTAAAAATTACCTTTTTTATGCTTTTGCTTTAGATTTAATCCCTGCGGTTGTGTTCTCAGTAGTTTTGTTTTCTTCTAACCCTTATCAATTGTTGTCACTGTCGTTTTGGTAGAAAAGCTATTAATAACATAAATGAAAAAGGCGATCCAGAAATACATGTCCGGAAGACTATAAAAGTAAAAGCAAGAAATGCTTATGACGATATTAACAACGAGTACTTCGAACCTGAAAACTAAACCTTTTGGCGCAGATTACACAAATCAGAGATTCTACCATAAAACATAAACAAACAATTAACTTACATCATCAATTCTTTTAGTGATGCAACCTCTGGCGACATCCCAAATGAATATACCTCTCTTTGAAGTGGCAGCAACAAGACAATTTAAGTCTGATGGTGCCCAAGAAATGGAATATATGATACTTTCGTCGCCTGGAGAGTAGTACTCCTATAAATATAATTATACGAGTGTTTTATATATACCTTCTTACAAAAGAAAGACAATGCATCTTGAAGAAGGCTGTCTATCAATATGAAGCTTCGCACAAGCAATAAATATATAAAGATATGGTTACGTTTGCATTACAATAGAAGTTTTCGTTACAGGGCAATGTCAACACAACGGTCACATTTTAATACAGAATAAACCCTTTTCTGACAAATATACCTGCTATCCGATATACGACATAACATGTTCAAATAACAGTCTAATGTTATTATGGCAGATTCTGCCAGATGTTCTGCAAATGCTAGCCTAGTTCGCTCACAGTCATTGATCACTGCAACAGCCTTCCCAACGCAATCCAGATATTGGAGACCTGGATGCCAGGGAGAAGGTATATTTGATGGTCTCGATGTGCAAGACCTGGCATTATCAGCTTTGAAGGTATGACATCTTAAACAATGCAATTGTCTGCAGCATGTTGTTAACGTGCAGATATTATCAATGTACTTTGTAGCAAAACTAAGGGAAATCGGCTATCATAGAAGATGGCTTCTTAAACTGTAAGCCCAAGTGTGTGGCGATGTATCCCTCAAACACTGTAGCCAGAGTGGAACGATGACCATATCTACTCCATTCACGGATACAGTGATTATCCGTGCCAAGAAAACAGCATAATTCCTCGCTGAACACCATACGATTCTAACTTGGCACAGTGCAGGATTCCTGAGCTTTTCATCATTCCAGACACTGCTACCTATATTGAAGGATTTGTGCTTTTTATTCTCGTGAATTTCTCTTCCTCTCCTCTTGCTCCTGTCATCTAAAATGTGTATATTTAAAATTTTACTAAGTTACTATCAATCATTCGCGCTACAGACCATTCAAAATAGGTAGGAGGCTTTACCCAGATAACAAAGATTGTCCTTGGGACGTCCTGAGGACATTCTGGATATCCTCAGGACATCTCTAGAACGATCTTTACTATCTGGGTAGTTACGTCTGCCCTGAATACGATTATTCGAGGATTACAAACGATATGAAGCCTTATATTGGAGCAACACCCCTAGAAGTTCCGCCGTCTTAGTTTATTTCTACATATATTATGTCTTCTCAAATATATAAAACCTAATCAAACAATCTAATCTAAGAATTTTTCTCTTGTCAATTCACCCATTTCACCATTGTCTGTTATCTGTTGTTATCTATTGTTATCTATTGTCGGTATGTCTATTTGTTCACAATAATATACCACCTACTATGTCAATGTAACCATACTGCACTTACAACTCTCAGCGTCAGTGTACATCCTGTTGGGTTTCAATCAATTATCTTACCTTACCTTTGTCTTATTAAGGTCATAAACATAATATATCAAAATTTATATGTACAAACTACAAAGAATATATGTATATGAAATATGCAAATGAAAGTTGAGGCAACTAATTAAAAAAAATAGGCCTTATTTATTATATAAAGAGTTGAGAATGTAAGTGGTGTAACTAGTTTTCTAAATTTTTTAGACAAAACTTTTTTAAGTATATATCTTTATAATAAATTCTACGTTCACCATAAAAGTTCATCTTCCAAGTACTCTTCTGAGAAAAAAAAATTTGAAATTTTACTTAAACTTGCAAGCCCAGTTGGTGGAAAATGCCTTAAATGTTATTAACGCAAATGGTTATCTGAAAATATGACTTTTTTACGCCACTGTCATTCATAATCACTCATACATTTTTCTTGAATTTACTTACAGCTTCCATAGTACTAACATTCCACACTTTAATAGTCCCATCGAAACTTGCGGTGGCTAACAGATCATGATTATCTGGTTTAAATTGGCAATCGAATATCGTTTCCAAGTGTCCCTTAAAATAATCAAACATACCTTATATAATATAACAACAAAGAGAGAGAGAGAGAGAGAGAGAGAGAGAGAGAGAGACATAGATATAACATAGATATAGTTATATAGCACAATCTAAACTATTGTTATGCACTAAAACATTGTTTTAACAAAAAATTGATAGAAAGCGCGATTTTTATGTGTCGCCATTTTAATATAGCAAATTTATTTGCGCAGTTCAAGGAATGGGAAACAATATAGACTATAGAACAATTTCATTCATCAACAATAATATCTTAACGTCAGGAATGAGAAGGTTTATACTTACGAAACCCATAAAATCCTTTGATAGTCTAGTGGTTTGTTTGTACTAATTTTGTTAACGGTTAAAAGGCAACATTTTCTAAGAAACACTCAAATGTATAAAAACTATAATCACTAGCATCACAAATAATACTCTAGAGCTGGTTCACAATCCTAAACCTCAAAAATTAAATGATAAGTGTCAAAAATCATAAGAAATTCATCTAAGAACGCATTAATAGTTCATAAACTAGTCGATTTATTTATCTACGATATCGGTTCAAGTCTCTTGTGCTAGAACAAGTGAAAAGGATGATAATTATTTGCATGAAGAATGAGTGTTTATTCTTTCTTTAAAAAATCGTCTTACAATTTTCTGGCGGCAGCAGGGGAGTGGAAGAACTCACACACTGGATACAGTATACAGGATGTCCCAAAAACATTGACCGCAGCTCTAATTCCTTATCTATTGATCTTAGACATATGTACTAAATTGGAAAGTGGCGTAAAAAAAAGGTGCAGAATTTTGTGAAATCGATTAAAATTGCAGTGGATTATTTTTCAAAGAAATGCAAAATTTAAATTTTTGTATGGTCCCTGTACACAAAATTGTCCATTTAGTAAAATGTTCCCCATACTCTAGTAGCTCAATATACAAAATTTCAGCATTCTGGTAGGAAAAGAACTAGAGATATGAAGACCCAAAATAACGTAACTTAGCAGAATGAATTTCCCCTCTTCCCGGCATGTACTTACGGCTCCCTTCAAAAAGTGTCATAAGTCAGTTATTTTGGGCTTTAATATCTCTGGTTTTTTTTTCCATTAGAATGCTGAAATTTTGTATATTGACTTTATTGGAGTATGGGGCACATTTTGCTTATTGGCAATTTTTGTACACAGGGACCGTATAAAAATTTAAATTTTGTATTTCTTCGAAAAATAATCCTGTGCAATTTTAACGGATTTCATAAAATTCTGCACCTTTTTTTACGCCACTTTCTAATTTAATACACATGTCTAGGATCAATATTCAAAGAATTAGAGCTTCAGTCAATGTTTTTGGGACACTCTGTATATTTCGTTAAAGTCACTTAATTCTGTTCGGCGCCATAATGAGCACCCCTATTTTCAAACAGATTAGTACCAAGCTCGTGGAATTTAACTTAATTTTAACCAGTACTTTTTGCTTAACTAAAATTACTTGGTTTGTGATTAAGGAAGATGGGATAGTGAACTATTAATAAATTGGCGGAGATGATGATGAAGATATTTATCGGCAGTGAAATTTCGATAATTCGAAACTCAAAGGAAAGGGGTTTTATTTCGTGTTATCTACTTTTTTAGTTATTGAAGTTTAAGGGAGGTTCAAGAGGAGTGAAAATCACTTTGGCTTACCTAGAAATTTGGGTTATCAGGTTCGAGTTACCGAGGTTCTCTGTGCAAGGAACATTTAACAATCAAGAAACTTTATTAAAAATAGGAATTGAAAAAAGTGGCAAAAAACGACCTGCGCGAATCCAAAATAATTAACTTGCAGTTTTTTAAGAAACGTTTGCTTAACGTTTATATTTTAAATCAGTATGGCAGTTTTCAAATTTTCGGCGTCGTTTTTTTAGATATTTTTCAGTCATTTGCACTCTAGAACAACACATTAGAATTTAAGCTTTACGATGCATGTCAATGCTTTGAAATTTGGTATAAAATGCGGCCACAAATAATTCCTAAATTGCTTATTAAAGTTACTGCTTAAATGCAATTTTTGTGTGGCAGCATATCAGATTATAACTTACTCTCGTTCAAATTCATGACTAATTTAATAATAACTAATTCTTCTAATTAACTTCCTTTATATTTTTACTAATATGGAGTTTCATTACAACAATAATGGGTAAGCTTTACACAATATTTCTGTTTTGTTTCAATTTTTAACATGGAGTATTCGCTAAAAAACACATTTACTTCAAATACGAAATAATATGTGACTGAATTCTTCTTGCTTCATCATTCATAAATATCATCATTCAACAATTCATTCTCAATTTATGGATCTCACTGGTTTTAAAGAAACGATGAAAAATTTTGCAAACTATTAAGAAATAAGGCTGGAAAATTCACGCCCATATTTAAAATATTTAACGATTAAACACTACGTTGCCCTAATATTGTTTTGAAAGCTACAAATATAATAGAAGTGGTGTAGGATTAAATGACGAAATATAATAATGCCTGAGAAAAAAACTAACTTTAATACAGCATAGTTTGAAAGTTATTACCATGTCTCGATAAAATTCCCACGACGACAATTGCAAATTATAGACACCAATGCCGCCATCCGAAAACAGACAAACAATTCTGGAACGCAGTTTCACGGGCGTTTCCGATTTACCAGACAGTTTGGCCGGTACAGATTTATTGTCCAATGGCATCACACATAGAGCTTGAAAGCCAGTTTGTTTCAACCTTATGTTTTCCAATGGTTTTTCTTTGGAGACGGTCCATATTCGCAACACACCAGTTTCAGCATCTGTATAAAAGGGATTATATAAAATTTCCATATACTCATGCATGGTTTAGACTGTAGGCTATATACCGTAAGATTGTTAGCACCTTAATTTTACTATTTCTTTGTTAAATAATTTTAAAATGGGATTTAACAGTTGACAGACATAAATGTTCTTAGGGTTCTTGGTTTCTTGTACCCCAATGAGAAAAAAACTTAAGCTAAGACCGATTTCACAAGTTTGCGTTAACATAAACGAGGCGACAGCATAGCTTACCGCCCGAGACAAATGATCCAGGAGCTTCATTTAACCATGCTAAACACTTGATTGTAACTGCTTTACTCGGTGGCGTATACGCAGTTACGACAAACATTGGTTTACTGGATGTGTCTATCAGAAACACATTCCCTGCTGCGAATAGAACGAGAAGATAGTTCGGAGAGAATGGATCCCACAACATGGAAGAAACAGCAGATTCTTGTTTGTCTAGATCTTTACCCGGAGCTCCACACGGCTTTACATTGTGTTGAGCTTTATGCCCTTAAGGTAAAAGTAAATGACTCATTAGAAAAGCCGTTGGAAAGTTAGAAAGTAAAATGGATTTAAGTGAACAATATATCTGACAATATGAATCATTTACCAATAGTACCTCAACCTCATCTATGAAATTGACATTGTCAAATTTTCGAAAACGAGAAATTAATTTAATTTTATAAAATTTAATACAATACAGTTACGTTTATAGTATAGGCTTTTATGTCAGTTTCTTTGAGATTAATTGACATTCTTATTAGGCAATCTTACCTTGTATATACAAAGAAATTGATCCGTCTGCATGTCCTAAGGCTAAGCGACCACTGATTTTTCGATGCCAGCATATCTGTGTGATTTTTGAAGCAGTTGTTATGTCTTTCACTAGTTGACACGAAAATCCATTTTCATCGTCTTTCTCGCCAAATTTCCATATGTGAACTGGTGTTTTGCCATCACTATAGCCAAGACTGTTTTTCTCATTTGGAAACCAGGTTAATAAGGATGGGACCGCAGATACATGATTTAAAACAGCCAGTAAACTGTGTTGAGAAATGTTCCAAACGCAAATTTTTTCATCGGAACCTGAACTAGCCAATATATCATCGTCAGATGGATGCCAATCAATGGCTGTGATAGTCTTTTTATGCTCAGACATGATAGAATGTAAGCAAAATAGATTATTACTCGGATTCCACTGAAATAGACAACAAGACAATGCCACTATTAAAATCATCATCTTCTATAAAACTAGATGTTGAATATTATACTTAAAGCTAGTCATTTCTTTCATGGGTGCATACATCACTTGTCGGTGGACAGGTATATTAAATTTAACCAGGTACGCATTAACTCTTGTGTATCTCTATAACAGATTTAAAACTTTAGAAGACCGTTTACCACTATACCCCTAAACAAGATATAGAGGATTTTAGTGTATTATGTACTTCCGCGACTTAAAGGAGATAACTAAAATCCTTGAGACAAAAAAGAGTATGAAAAAATGCACTTTGAATTTTGTGAGTTTAATAATTACATGCTACGGAGAGCAAATGTGTTTTTGTGATGTGTATAATATATAAAATTTAAAGGAAAATTTGCAAGATCTTTAAGATGTAATATGTACGAATAAAGCGTGTGTAGTGAAGTTTAGATCCCAACTACAAAATTCACACACAAATGTTCACACAAAACATAAAAATTTACACACAAATTATTATTGCATTCAAATTTGGCAACTTAAATTTTTTCACAAACGTCTAGAAAAAAATTAATTTCTATTAATTCATTTATTTTAGTTATTTGTGTTCGACTATAACTCTTGAATGTAAGTGTTTTAAATACAAAATAATTTAGTTTCAGCTGAATTTTTAAATACATCAAAATGCTTTTATTAAAAATTCAAATTGTGAGAAATTCGGTTTAGTGTGAATTATAAATTAATACCAGGCTACGTTTGGTAAGAAGCAGAAATTTGTACCAATTATTCTTTTTAAACAATTCAAACCACACATTGATATCAGTGTGCAAATCTGCCAACATATGGACAAAATTATCCGTAATTACATGCCAGTGTGCGAAGAATTAAATACATATACTCTTAAAATGATCTTAAGCTCTGTAAATATACACTGTTAAAATTAATAGTTCAGGGTTGAACCAAAATATGGTGATTTGCCAGCTGCATTAATAACTACTTTTCACCACGTTTTTGCACCAGCTATGTTACCAATACTTGGCTGGATGTTGAACCAATATATGGATATACTTTCAATAACGAATAAGGCAACACTGAACCAAATTCATGGTTCCAGCTTGAACCAAATATATTGTTCTAGGTTAAACCAAATATGGCCAAAAGTTTCCGGACACTGTATAACAATATAAAAACCTGCCTTTCACATGCTACTTATCAGGGGCGTATCGGAGAGTTCCGGAGCCCCCATTATTATCTCGACTGCTATTGAAGCCACATCTACCCCATTTCATATACAGAGAGTACACATAATTTTTATTAATTACAGAAAGGTAGCAACCAAGCGAAATCGCAAATGTTTTGCATTAGGCCTAACATAAGCGTGTTAGCTGTTAGTGACATAAAACATCAACAAATCATAGATACAGAAATTATCAAATAAATCATTGTAATTTATCAAAAATAAAGGATATACATAGCATAAACAATAAATTGGAATGATCTTAGCTTGTTGGATGATTGGAGAGATATTGGCACGTAAAAAAACTGGTGAATATCGGTAAAGAATCGCAACGGATGTTTGCCACACGTGACTTCCCTTGCAGCAAGCTAGGAGGTTGAACGAAAATCTGGTTCGGCGTTTAATCGTTATTTACAAATTACCACACTTTCACCAATAAGTGATAATTTGAATTTTCAAGTGAACCAAATTTTGGTGAAATTCCTATATTTTCACCATATTTTGGCAACAACTAATGCGGAAATTTTTAACAGTGTATTGTCTTAATTTCATTTTAGAATGTTTGTAATTACGTTATTCATTTTTATGTGTGCACTCTATTCGATCGTTTCCTTGCACCATAAAACTACAACCAATCAACGAACTATTCGATCGTTCTTCAGTTATATGTGTATTTATAATTATACAGCAACCATACTTTTTTATGTTTTACGTACTTGTAACTTTGCAAATCTTCTTCAGACTTAATAGTTAAAACGATCATTATAAGGCCCATGTGTACATGAGCAATACCCGTAATTTTACCACCACGTTTCAAAAATAGATAGATTTATATGGAGCAATTCATACCGTCCCAACTTTTGACAGGAGGTTAACGTGTTTACTTCTTTAAATACGAATTCCCGCACTACTACAGTGAGAATGTAAATGTCTGGCATACACGCTCGATTCATATAATTTTAACACCACAGTACACATGGATTTATTGTTATACATGCGTACTAGCAATACTTAGATTAGCGTGGAGCAATTCGCACTTGTTGCAATTTCTGCTGACAATTGGCGTGGGTTGTTTTTTTTATTTAAAAATAAGAGCGCCGGTTCGGCCAACGCGAACATGGCGCTGTATGCTGGTGATGTGATCAAATATTGACTACACACGAACAATTCGTATCATTTCTATGCCGACAACTAAATGGAGAAACAGTTCTACGTTGATTTAATTGACTGAAACTGGGAGATGGTAAAAATACAGCACGTGTGTGACTTATGGGCACTTCTCAAAGAATTTTACGCGTTGAAAATAGCATTAAATTTGTGTATGGCCCTCTTGCACACCGAATAACGCAGTGTTGCCAATGCTGTTTTACATTAATTTTAAGCTTTTGAAACACTTCGTTATTATCGAAGGTTTAGAGATTTTTCTCACTTATACTTCTGACGAAAGCTTGCAAAGTTGCAAGTTGTACCACGTTCAAAAAGCATTGTGAACTTACCTAAGTAACACCCATACTCTGAAACAACTACCAATGTTCATCTTCACCTTGAAAATCTACTTGTAACTGTATGTCTGTGATCTATGATTTATTAATACATTCTTATTGTCCTTAACTCTTATATTACATTAATTCAGATGAAAATTACTCAGTTTACTATTTTTACTCAGCCATGGGCGGATTTACCATTTTGCCGCCCCACGGTTACCTCTTGCAGCCCCTTTCTACCCATCTACGCCAGAATCAGTAGTAGGAACATAAAAATTGCCACATTCAATAAACGCCCAAAACTTTTATATTGACAATAACTTTGTTTAAAAATAAACTCATAAGTTGAAACATAAATATTCAACAATATGAACTTATATTGAAGTATTATCTCTTCTTTGCGCATAATAAATCAAATTCAATTTTACTGAAATAAATTTCAATTTTAGCAAAAAATAAAAACCGGTCGAACGCTGGTATTTAAACGGAAACCATGACCTTGCTTTCTTCTCGGTAAAACAGCTGATTATATCATATGGTATTGATTTTGTTAAATCAGACTCAATACACAAAATTTTGCCGCCCTAGTCTATAGCCTAGTATAGCCTATTAGGAAATGGCACTGTACTTAGCATTTTCAATGAACTAGAATCAATTTACACACGTTATGTGTTACAATAGGTTCCAATAGAACGAATTTCAATAGCGCGAGTATTTCATCCAGCGTATTACTCATAATAATCACAGCCTTCCTATACAAATAGCGCATCTTTTTTTCCATTTTCTAAAATGAATCATTTCATTTTGCTGATTATGATTTATATTTTCCTGTGCATTTTAGTAAGCACTCTAGTGTTGAAAATCATGAAAATAAAAAGAAATTTGCCTCTTTCTATACTTAAATACGTTTTTATCAAACTTTCTTAAAGGTTATGAAAAAATTCAGTAGATTAGCATTACCGAGTAGCGTAGACTTCGTAATTTACTTGTAAAAAGCAGTGGAATTTTTAAATTAAATTTATATTAAGAATTTTTAATGAGTTAGTGTCAATTGCTATAGTTGATACGTTATCAACGAATTGTGAAATTTTAGCGAATAGTAATATTTTAATTTTAAGGTTTTAAGCACCCTCGAATAATGAGGTTTTAAGATCCTTCTAATTGTAAGGTTTCAACAGATATATAGTACTACTCGTATTAATCTCTGTTTGCATAGATTCAGGATTGAATAAATTTACTTTGGATGATTAAGAATCCACTGATATGCTTTCACTAAATTATCATAAAATATTTTTTAATTGTCTCTATAATTAATCATTGAATTTGGTAAAAGTAAAAATAAGTTTTTATTAAAAGGCCAACTCAATATAGCTAGCTCTATATCTAGCTTAGTATCTAGTAATCGAAACGGCATGAGTCGCGAAGTGACGAAAAGGGGGAGGTCTGGAGGGTCTCTCCCCAGTTCGATCTCTGTGATCATAGTGTATGTAACATAGTATTTTGATTATAAATTAGTACTTTTATAAATAAATCAGTATTTACCTGAATCACAGAGATCGAACTGGGGAGAACCCCTCCCCCCCAGATCCCCCCTTTTCGTCGCTTTGCGACTCATGCCGTTTCGATTACATTCGATGTGCGCTGCCTGAATCAGCATCTGTTGAACCAGTACATAGTGAATCAGTATCTTCATGCACAGTGTATTTGATAAATTATTGTTAACTGCATATTTCCAAAAAAAAACAAAAAAAAACAACAACTCGGAACATTTTCTTTGCCTGTAATTGTTGACCTAGCAGTGGTTTACGTCACGATAGAAGCAAAGCAGTTACACAAACTAGACAAATTTTGGAAAAGTTTGAGACTTTTATCACACTCGCCATTATGAGTTGGGAATTTTATAAACTCACCGGTTAATTTCATAAATATTCAATAATTTATCACATTTACCAAGTTTAGTGGTGATTACGAATAATTACCGGATTAATCACATTTACCGTAACATATATATATATATATCATGAATGATATATTTTGATGCATCGTGAAAGATCAACGATAACACTACGATAATAATTCTGTGTAAATATTTCAAATAATAGCAGAGTTAGCAGAAAAACCGCAAACACACCAAAACAGGGTAAGGTACTGGTATTTTCCGGCCAGATTCCTTTGATATTGCTGGCACGTAAATCCAAAGTTTATTGATGCTGATTCCTGTTAGTTCACCTTCATCGTAAACCGGTTATGTTCGGCAGCGCCGAACTGACACATACCCAGATCGCTCATAATATCTGTTCTCGTACGTTCCTCTGTGCAGTGAGTTCGATCGAAATCCTAAATGAAAACGCAACGCAACGTTGTTTCTTCGTTATCACTGTGAAGGCGGCCTCCTCCTCCGCATTTCGGCGCTACTGTCACTTCAGGACCTGGGCTTCCTTAACGATCGTCACCCATCCAAGTCTTCTTTTCCTTAGTTCTGTCACCAACTCGATGTCTCCATATAAATGGTATGTTTCCCCGTTTTTCCTAATTCTCCATACGCCATTTTCATTAACTGCCCTGGATATTTTCCGGGGTACTTTTCTCTCCATATTCTCAGCAATTCTTTGCCTCTAGCTGCTAATGTCCATGTCTTTGCTCCGTATAAAACTACAGGTCTTGTTATTATTTTATAAATGGTAAGCTTTGGTTTTCGTGAGACATTCTTGGAACTTAGTACTTTCTCGAATGTGAAGTAGCACCTATTATCAGCTGCTATTCTTGCTTTAATCTCTGCATTTATTTTGCAATCATTTGTTATCATAGCTCTTAAATATTTAAATTGATGTAATACTCTCTCAAAACTACTACTTATTCTTCTTTCCAAGCCATTCATATTCTGAAACCTTCTTTTATCCTTTGAATTGATCATATGTTTAGTTTTGTCTGCATTGATTGTTAATCCGAGTCCTTTAGCGCTATTTTCGAAATCCTGTAGGGCTTCTTTTAACACAGATACATCCCTGCTTATTAAGTCTATATCATCTGCAAAAGCTGGATGTTGCGAGATTCCATTAAAAATTGTGTCACCTGATTACGCGCTCATTTTTCTTACAGTGACTTCAAGCGATAAATTAAATAATGTCATTTAAAGAGCACCACCTTGTCTTAAACCCGTCTTCACTTCGAATTCACTTGACAGCTGTCCATGAATCCTTACTTTGGCCGCGGTATTCTTTAACGCTAACTTTATTAAATTAATATTTTTGAAGTAATATGTAGTTCTCGCAAGACTTGGAGAAGTTTGTTTCTTTGGACGTTGTCATAGGCTTGTTTAAAATCGATAAATAGTCGATGTATGCTGAAAGGCCGTAGCCAGGATTTAATTTCAGTGGGGTTCAAAATTTGTTTTTCCATACATCGATACAATTCCAGCACGCAAAGCCGTAGTCAAGTTTCGTTAAGAATTTAGTTTTGGATGGAATCGATCTCTAAGATCCTCCTTTTAGATACGGGCATGGTATGCTGATATTAAATTCGTAGCATTTCTCAAGAATCATATTTTGAGAAAATATCTGGTCTGTTGCTGATCTGTTCCTTCTGAATCCGAATTTGTAATCACCCAAAATTTCTTCTATATAAACTTCCTGGCGTTTTGAAAACAATTTTGAAAAACTCGCATACACAACATTTAGTAATTAATGAGATTCTTCTGTAATTAGCACAGTTACTTTTGCCATCTTTCTTGTAAATAGGGTGGATCATTGCTGAGCTCCATTCTGTCAGAACGTCTTCTTTCTCCCACACCTCTTTCACCAGTGAATAAACATCGTCTCTCAATTCAACTCCTCCGTATTTGATTAATGCTGCCTGAATGCCATCTTCTCCAGGGCTCTCATTATTCTTTAAAGATTGTATCATTTCATCTACTTCTTCTCTTTCAATATTAATTTCTACTTGGTCTTGGTTTGTCTCTTGCGTTGCTTTTTTATCAATAACGCTCTCTTTCTCAAAGTTAAACAATACTTCAAAATATTCTGTGCCCATCTATTTAATATTTTATCATCTTATCCTATCACGTTTCCTTTATCTTTACACAGTGAAGTTTTCTGTTGTAACCCTCTCTTTAATTCACCAGCCCTCTTAAGCACATTTCTTGTCTCTTTTCTGTGGTAATTTCCTAACTCAAGTAGTTTTTTCTTTTCCCATTCCCTTTTCTTTTTATATGTATTTTGCCCCTTCGCAATTAAATTTTCATACATTGATCTTGTTTTCCTTTGAAGCATTATTTCTCTCACCTTATTTTTCTTTTCTAGCACTTTTTTGCAATCATTATCAAACCATTTAGTTATTTTTTCAGGATTTTTGTATTCGATGATCTCAGAAGTCTTAATAATGTCCTAAAGTACCATCCATTTTTGGTCCATTTCTCCTTCTTCTAATATATTGTTCTGAGTAATTAATTTTTCATTAATAGCTTCTTGGAATTCATTTCTTACTAAAAGATTGTCTTTAAGAGTTTGTATATTAAATAAATTTTCTTTTTGGGGAAGGATTTACAGGTGTTTGCAATCCTCTGTCTAGGATTCGAACCATGAAGAGGTCGGAGTCAATATCCACTCCTCTACATGTCCTGACATCTGAACCAAATCTACGCTCTAGTAGGAAGTGACCTATTTCATTTTTAGTGGTATCGTCCGGTGAGGCCAATGTAGATTTGTGGGTGTTTTTATGATCAAAATGTGTCCTACTTATAATCATGTTTTTGCTAGAAGCAAAATCAATGAGCCGTAGCGCATTATTGCTGCTATTGTCATGCAATCTATGACGCCCCAGTGCTGATCTGAACTGTTCTTCTTTTCCAGATTTTGCATTCATATCCCCCAGAAAGATTTTCACATCGCGCTTCGGAATCTTATCGTAGGCTTGTTCGAGTGTTGCATAGAATTCTTCTTTAGCTTAGTCCTCTGCCGGTGCGTGTACACACATCAAAACAATATTGAAAATTTTGGATTTTAAACGTAGAGTAAATATTCTTTCATTGATGGCCTCAAATCCAAGAATAGACAGTTTTATTTTTTTGGCAACTATAAATCCTGTGCCAAATGTATTGGTTCGTCCTCTACTACAAAAAATTGTGTCCTCATCTCCAGAATCCATTATGGTTGTACCTCTCTACCTGATTTCCTGTAGGGCTACCAGATATATTTTACATTTCTTTAGTTCACCTTTCAAATTTTCTAGGGCTCCAGCTCGATATAAACTTCGGGCATTCCAAATGGCCATTGATACAAATCCTTTGTAAAGGCAGCCCTTTTTTGTTGCTCATCTGGTTAACGGCTGTTGCCAGTTTTCCAAAAAGGCGTATATGGAAAATTTTGAAGGAAGAGTGGAAATCTGGAATTAAAATGAATATATTTTTTTTATTTCTAAATTCTTCTTTTGCTCGAGCTCGTTGAAAAGGAATAACTTGTTAACGACGGCCCACCGGGCATTTGCCCGGTGACTCCTATGGCCAGTCCGACCCTGTCTGTGGTGACCGAAGTCCGGATTCTTCGTAAAACTGTAGATCCAGCTTGACAACCCGTCTGGCCAACGTGGTGAGCTTCTTCTGAATTTTTTTTCACCGTACTACGTGCATGTGTGATAACACAGAGACCTCCACCCTGCAATGGATTGAAAATAGATATGATGATATCGAGCTTATGCAATTTATCTCTTACTTACTCGTAAAAAAGACTTTCTAGCTTTGCTACTACTTCTTCTGATTACACGCTATTACAGTCGAACCTCGTTAACGCGAACACTCAATATTACAAAAAATTTGTTCATCTTAAAAGTAATTAACATTGTTTGGAAAGTATGGGATTGCATTACTAGGTAATTCAAATTTAACGGAGAGTTAGGAAACCGCGTTAAAAGTAATTCGCATTAAGTGTATTCTCGCTAACAAGGTTCAATCGTATACATGTACAGTCGAACCTTGTTAAGACGAACACCAAGTGGAACAAAAAATCTATTCGTGTTAAGAGTAATTTGACTTATCCGGAGAGGATACTAGGCTATTCAATCTGACGGCACTTCAGGAAATGGTTCGTATTAAAAGTAATTCGCCTTAAGCGTGTTCATCTTAAAGACATTCGACTGTATTAGAAATTCTGCACCCTTCGAATGGAACTAGTTCTGGGTTGATTTGACATGCATATTTCTCTTTCACTATCATAACTTACAATAATGTGTTTGTATATTAGAAAAGAACAAATTGTTATTATGATACCTTCTTCATAATACTGTTACGAATAAAGTGCACTTATATAGATATATTTTAATGCACATACTTCGTAGATATATATTGCCAGTGTAGCTGCATATGCAAACCGCATGCCTCTAGCAGCAAGCACATTGCGGTTCCAAGGCTGGCACCCAGCTGGAATAAGCGCAACTTGCCGAATAACAGTCATTGTGATCTGTAATATAAAAAAAATATATATAGTATACTCATAAATATATTACTCTATTTTTTATTCTTAACCAAGGCTTTAAATACAAGTGCAATAAGACCTCCGTATTCGCGGAAAATATTAAATGGAAAATTTCAGAATAAATTATTTATAACTTTAAAATTTTTTGTTGGAGAACTTTGTCAGCATGGGCTTCGTCAGATAACAAAGTCTTTTCTCATTTCTGCTCAGGTAAAATCTAAATAGCTACGTTATAGTTTAAAATATATTTAACAACTGTACATTTTAACTGAAATAAAGTTTATTTATTTATAAAATTGAGCACTATTTTGAATATAATATGGTGCGAAACTTTCCCACACGCTCAGCCTCTCTTTGTCTTCGTCCTTTTGCCCTCATTCTGGCCTCCTTGGCTGGCATCCAGTTATCCTCTAGCATTCACTTTTCATTCACTTCACATTCAATTCATGTTTGTTTGTTGTTTATTCTCTTCTGCGCTATCGTGGCGAAGATAACCATGAACTTTACTTAATAACAGTAAAGCGAAAAAGTAGTGAGGCTAAGATATTTCTTAAGAAATAAATATAAACATGTAAAAATACAATATGTATTATACCATATATATTATAC
>QLNU02007926.1:1701-13015 GCA_006491805.2 Dysdera silvatica | reverse complement strand
CCTCTCTGTTACTAGAGAGGAAATTGGTCGCAAGTCGGCGGTCACTTAAAGTCACTGATCCCATCCCAGTTCGTCCCCTGAGTGCAAGGCCCGAATCCGGCAAACATTAAAGCCACCGGCGTACGCAGAGGGGGTTGATGAGGGTCACAACCCCATTACAATACAATTCTGCATGTGTGTATATATATTAATATACGCATGGGCGCCCTGAGGGGGTGAAGGAAGTGCATTTGCACCCCTTTACGGCGCGGAAAGTACCCGAACCGCAAGAAACTACAGTCTAACAACATTATTCAATTTGAATTTTTTCTGAATGCAACACCTTGCATATAATCATATAATCCCCGCCCCCCACAGGAACTTTCTGTATACACCTATGATCAAGGCAGTTCTAGGCTTTTCACAATCAAGTGGTTAAAGCAAAATTCAATGTGCTAAAACTAACTGGAATTTATAGCCAAAAGCAACGCACATACCTATTATATGTATTGACTTGACGTCACTGTCAACACCTTTGAAGAGACCCCATGGCTAAGCAAGGATGACCCATCATTCTCCAGTAGACGATCCAGAGCTAGGATTTGGAATAAACCATCTTCTACGTTTTACCAAAGACTGAAGCCGCAGCATCTTCGTGGACGCCATTTCAAATTTGGGTGCTGCTGCCTCTGCTACAACGTTAGCCTTTTTTTTTTCTTCTTTCGCATGTGTAACGATGCTCAGACCAATGGGTTTCTTTCGATTTTTCAGGGTGGAGCCGACACCTTTGACCCCAGCCATATGCTTCTCACCCCACCCTTCCGAGGCGTGCTATTGTCCCCCCATTAAAACCAAAACAACTTGGGTCCTGTTGCCAAAACCGAAAAAGAAAAACTAATGATGAAATTCGAAACTGTAACGGGATGCAATTAGGGGTATCTCGCTCGTGTTCGGAACAGAAATGGAAATATTATTTTTTTAAAAAAGCCAAATGGTTCTTTTTTCTTTGATTTTTTTTCTAGCTCGTCACAACGAATTAAAATTTTGACGTTTATTTTCAACAGCTTCCTTCATGATGTATGTATTTCCTTCATATCCAGATTTGCTAAATTTCTTCAGTAACTTTGAAACCCAACATTCTTATTTTGGAAAAACTCACAATAAATATATGTTTAAATTTGGTTCCAAAATTAGAAAATTCCTCCTCTTTCTGTTTTTCATTCATTCCTTATGTAGGAAATGGATCTAGCTCCCCCCCCCTCTCGCTAAATATTAATTATTTTCAAAGTAATTCCTTTTGTGGCGCACTTTTTTTATTTATTAAATTTTAAAGGGATATTCTTAATAGGCTACTGGATGTTATTACAAGGCCGGAAGCCAGAATAAGAATTAAAATTTCTTTTCAACAAATAACATGTAACTAAACAACAAGTACTTTTCGTGTTGAGCCAAAAATAAATTTGCTTTAATATGAAAATTAAAGTCTCACGTGAGTTTCAATAATCTGGAATTTCCACTGTACAGTTAAATAAGTTCATTCATTTTAATTTCTATTTTCCTGATTTCCTACTTGGAGTGTCATATTGTGGTTTTGTTGGGGAAAAAAGCTTTTTCACTTTCTTACACATTAAATTAAACATACTATAGTAAAGAATAATTTATATAAGGGTTGAATAAGGCAATGTTTCCTAACCTTTTTCAAGTCGCGACCCATTTTTACAGTAGTCAAATAATCTGCGACCCCTTTTATAGTAACCCAAAGATCTGCGACCCTCCTGTCCGCCGCTGCCACATTTGCATACAAAAGCATTTTTAATAGAGTAAAGAAAACATATTAAACATAAAATTATATTAATTATGTATGTTACATTAATTATATATATGTTAATGTATATTATAAATATAAAGTTAACAACCATTAATAGAACATTGCAATGTAGCCATTTGGAAATATAAAAACGTTGGAAACATTTGATGTGAAATTTCTTATATAAGTAATTGTAACTAAAAATAGCTGTGGCGATCCCCCTGAAACCTGTTCGCGACTCCCAGGTTGAGCACCACTGGATTAAAGGATAATAATAGAAAGATGATGAATTTACTAAAGAATTAAATAAAATTTAAAACACTAAGTTTCCGTCTGCCGAAGAAGTTTCGTACAAACAAATCGAAAAGTCAATTTTTAAGTATTAAAATATTTTATCTTGTAATACGGTTTTGAACCTGATAATATTTTGTAATTAAAAATGCGCTGTGGAAGTGTTCGTGAAAGCAAGATTTCAGAAGTCTAAAAATCTTACTTTTGCAGGATAGCTATCGATGCAAAACATTGCTAGCCCTGCAATGTGTGTGTGTGTGTGTTCTTTTGCAAGAAGGGTAATGGGAAAGGTGGCCGCCGAAGGAGGCAGCGCTGTATTCCCAGACAGGTTTTTGTCATAAAATGACGACCAGTGGACCGAGAAGGGACATCAGAGGGGCATTGCGGGGATTGTCGATGTCCCCGCAATGTGTGTGTCTCTTTTGCACGGGGGGGGGGGGGATGGTGGCCGCCGAAGGTGGCGGCGCTGTGATCCCAGACAGGACGCTTGAACAGCGTAATCAGCCGCCGAGGCGGCTGAGGGGGAGATGGATTGCCAATCAACACACCATTCATAGATGCACGTTCACGTAAAGTCGTCATTCAACGCACACCGAAACCAGCCGCCAAGGGGAACGGCCACGGCCCAGGCGGCAGGACCGGAGTCACCCCCATGGGCCAGCCGAGTAACCTACAGGAACCGGCCAAGCCCGGAGAGGAAGGTGCTTAGCACAACCACGGAGGCAGCGCGAAGGCGGGGGGATCCGGTGGGATCCAGGAGGTCAAACAGACCTGGTGGCGAGGCGAGGCCTAAACGGCGGCGGCGAAAGCGAGCCCTGAGGTGAAGCCGCACAACGTCCTGCAATGGTGCAGTGGTAACGTACGTTCAGGGCCAATCAGATGGGATAGGATGGGCTGTTTCCCGGGCCTCATTATATTAGAGGCCTCAACGTGCTTACAACATATGTTAGACGTGTATTTGAAGAGCCTCTAAAATATCAGTTCCCCGGGCCTCACATTTTCTCTGAAAAGCCCTGCGTGTGTTCACCTGGTCTGCTGTTATTCCAGGTTCGACTCTCGACGGTACGAAAAAAACGCTTACCAACTAACTGCTTACTGTTCGTTCCCTAAATCTTAAGAGCTCCCCCATTCCATGGAAAGGTGTTGGTCCACAGTCTTACAGTGATGCAGTGGTGATGCATTTCCCTATCTGGCTATTAATACGGGGTCGACTCCTAATTGTATCGTAAAAAGCGTGCCATCTATTGTCCCACCATTGTCCGGGGTTTAAAAATTTAATGATAAATTTTGTAAAATGTTTTGCACTTCGGAGTCGTTAGGTAATTTTGGCGCCCCCCCCCTTGACTTGGCGCCTAGTGCGATGGCGTCGGTCACATCACCCATAATCCGTCTCTGTCTTTAGTGATTAATTATCTAGTCTATAATCTCTGTCTTTAGTGATTAATTATCTAGTCTTTAGTCTATAGTCTATCTCTGTCTTTAGTGATTAATTATATACGGCTGTGATCAGGACCGGCTTAAGGCGTTGCAGGTGGCCGTGGACTCCATCTTTATTTTGAACTATTTTTCCATTAACTTTTAAATGTTCGAATTATTGCAATGAAAAAAATATAATATATAATCAATATAATTTCGAATTTGGGCCCTTGTCTGGGCCCTGATTCCGTTGGACCACCCATGAAGACGGCACTGGCATATAATTATCGTCTTAATTTATTTCTTATTTTAAATATTCTATCTTTATTTTGAATTATTTATGTTTTATTTATTTGTTTGTTTGAAATATTATTTATTTTATTATATAAACTCTTCTTAATCTATTTCACAAAACTTCGTATATTCTTTATATGATCTGGTCTGGTCTGGTCAGGTTAGGTCAGGTCAGGTCAGCTGATGGTCCTCGGGTGGCCTCGGTCAGTTTTAATTGATCATCACTGACGTAGAAAGGGAATTGGTCTAGGAAAGAAAAGGCTCAGGGGCTCAAGCCCCCCTTGGATATCAAAACATATTATTTTCTCATGGGTCCTCACCACAAAATCTTCTTTAAAGGCGCTTGAGTCCCCCCCCCCATAGCCACTTGAGCCACTCATGAGTTTTGAATTGCTACGCTACTGTCTACAATGACAGCTGAATGCCACCAGGGGCCACTCAGGGCCGGCGCAAATTCCCAAGGGCCCCTAAGTGTTCCGGCGCCAAATCTTAATAAGATAACACGATTAATCATTATTAGTTTGCCCTCCCCCCCCGGATCTCCTAAACTGCCTAGGGTCCTGTTAATCCTGTTTAGCCCTATACCCACTGATAAGTTTTTAACAATACCAGACGAATGCTAGGTTAACGACTAATCTATACACTAAAAATAGTTACTTTAGATTGATTGAGTTGGATCATGGTTAATTATTTTAAAATTAATAGTGCTATCAAGTTTACAATTATATTATATAATACATTATAATTATATTATATTCTATAAAGTTTATGGGTTTATAAAGAAAAATGTGAATGTTCATTTTTCCACCATCGTTTTAAAGAGTTTCACCAGTCCCATTCCCCTTAAATTTAAATGAAATCATTGGCGCTTTTTCTCGGCTTTTTCTCCATAATTACGATTTTGTTCTCTTACTTACGATTTTTTCTTTCATTACGATTTTTTCTCTTACTTGCGATTATCTCGTTGCACAATTGTTATTGCTTATCTTATCTTTAGGATTTTTGATGGGGGTTTTGCCTCTCTTAATATGTATTTATTTTATTTCTACACATAATCTCTTTTGCGATTATGCATCATACGATGTGTTTTCCCTATAATTTATCGCATATTTTGTGCAATGTTTGTTTGGGATTTTTGACGTGCGATTTTTCAACTCTCTGTAAGACACACAAACACATTCACAGTTTGTCACTCTAGATTTCATTGCGCAGAATGATATACACACACGTAATGTACACGTGCGTATGTGTGAGTTGGTATTCGTTTTAAGTTAATTATTATGGTAAGATAAATTTTTATTTGTAGTTTCCTATACTTTACCTATCTTTCTTTGAATCGCAATTTTTAATGATTATACGTATGCGTATTTGATTATATATATATATATCCTGTTGAAAATGTGAGGTAAATTACGGAATTAAACTTCCTTAAAATAAGGAATTTAGCTTTTTTAATTGCTTATTCTTCTTCCCATCTACTTTTTTAATTTATATTTATTTTTTAATTTGTTTTACTTTCTATCTTCCTTATTATAATGTTATTATATATATCATCGTCTTCATATATGTATGGTATATTTTATTTATTAACAAATTTTCTGCAATTTCCTCATTTTCATTATTTGAAATTTTACTTTGATATACAGTTTCATACATTGACGCAGGGGTGTCAATGGGGGTTGTAACCCCCCATTGCAATGAAATTTTGTATATTTAACATAGGAATATATGAGTTGTAGCTCTGTAACCCCCACATTGTAACTATAACCCCCCTACGAAGTTTCTGCATACGCCTATGGTTTCATATGCAGAAAGTTAAATAGATTTTACTATTTATATAAATCGAACACTACGCAGATTAAATCAAACAACAATATCAATCAACGTTTATTGGCGTAGTGATACCAACGCCGATGTTATGGCGTGATTAGATGGTGAAACGGTGGAAGTGGAAGGTCGTGGGTTCAGGCCCCACCGAAGGCAGAAATATTTATTTTCTTTCGAACGTTTCACCATCTAATCACGCCATAACATCGGCGCTGGTATCACTACGCCAATAAACGTTGATTAATATTGTTGCTTGATAGATTTTACTGTTTGTGCTCATAACCAAGGGTGGATAGAGGGCGGGGCTTAAGGTGTGCGCGCGCGCTCCCTCCAAAAATAACAAATTTACACACTATTTGCCCAAATCCGGTAACAAGTTTCACGGAACAGATCTAAATTGTATTAATTAATTATAAAAAAGGAAGATCTAAGTTGCTTTGCACGCTTTTCACCTCTCTCCTCGGAAGTATTTCTGGATCCGATTTTAGGGGTCCTTGATATTATTTAATTTTAAGAGTTGTTTTAGTCATTTATTTATGTGTCCGCGCATAATTATTGGTAAACCTGAATATTATAGATCAGCGGTTCTTTAACTTTCGTAGACCGCGGACCCCCCACCCCTTCAGAGATCACTCGCCCTCGCGTACCCTTAAGAATTAACTGAAAGTTTAAAGCCTGGAATTTGCATCACACACACATGTATTTATTTCTAGTGTTTCATCACGGATTTTCACCATTTAAGGAAGGAAATTTGTCGTTCCCTCATAATTTATTCTCAGTATTAAAGAGTAAATGCTCTTGTCTTAGTATTTTTCCGAACTTTTGCGAAATATTGGAAGAGTCTCGCGGGCCGCCAGAGGACTGCGGACCACAGTTTAAGAACCGCTGTTATAGATAATGGACTTACAACAGATATTGACCGAATATCGCGATGGCCGCTTTCTTTAGGGACCCATATCTCAGCCTTGAGCCCCTAAAAGTCTTAATTCAACATCACTGGCACACGCAGGGGGTATAATCCCCCTCCCATTGCAATGAAATTTTGTATATTTAACATATGAACATGTGTTGTAGTTCTGTAACCCCCCCCCAATTGTGTCTATAACCTCCCCCCATGAACTTTCAGCGTACTCCGATATTCGGCACTGACCGCAATTATAGGTGAGCGGAGGTGTTTTAATTATATATCGTATAATAAACTCTCCCAGTAACGGCTTTCAAGGGGCGGAGGGAAACGTCATGAAGCAGAATAAGACATTAATCGGAATATATGTAATTTAAAGGGACATACCGCCGTTAAACGGAAAAAAAGACTTTAATGTGTGTATAATTTTATGAAGCATTTTCGGGGACTGGAAGACTGGAAAACAGAAAAAGACGTTAATTGGAATTGTGTAATTTTATGAAGCATTTTCGGGGACTGGAAGACTGGAAAACAGAAAAAGACGTTAATTGGAATTGTGCGATTTTATGAAACATTTTCCGGGACCGTGAAATACTGTCGTCAAACAGAAAATGACGTTAATTGGGATGGTGTAATTTTAGGAAGCATTTTCCGGGAACGCGAAATGCCGTCGTTAAACAGAAAAAAGACATTAATCGGAATGTACATAATTTTATGAGGCATCTTTTCCGTAACCACAAAATGCTGTCATCAAACAGGAAAAATACTTCAATCGGAATATACGTAATTATACAAAATTTTTGCCGGGACCACAAAATACCGTCGCTTAGGGAAAATAGTCGTTAATTGGAGCGATATTATTATAAGAGATTTGTATTCGATTTGCTTTTCGTTTTAAGGACAGTATTTAAAACTGATTGGATTAGACGTTTTCAACCACTGTATTCCAGCATGTAAATGTGCCGCAGGTGTGTGTGTGTGTGTGTTTTTTAAGAAAGGAAGGAAATTTACCAATGAAACTTTTGCGATAAAATACATCCATACATCACAGAATTTTCTTTTATAAAATACAGTGCGTTTTTATTATTCAAATGACAAAATCTATTTTTTTTTAAATACTGAAGGTGTGCTGCCATTGTTACAGTCCCTTATTCAGTGTCTACGATAATTTTAGCATCTTGTGCAGTGCACCACAAGTTGTAAAACAGCTGGAAAGTCGCGTTATCAGAGACTAGAACGAACGTTGCGGAGCTTAGTTTATAATATTGGATAAAACGTTTGGCGCGTTTCAAGCAGACGTTGCTGTCCTTCGTCGGGAACTGTCTGGAGTGAAGTGTGATATCGGTGTCGATTATGCAGGAAAATCATGAAAAAAGACATCCATTGTGGCAATACTGTTTTCCCAGGTGAAGGAAGCGAACTGTGAGTGAACGTAGAGTGGTATTATTTCACCTATTATCAGAGCTGTCCCCAATGGGTACGCGCTGTGTGCGCAGCGTACTCTCAAGGTTTCAAGAAAGATTTTGTATTTGAGGTTTTTGGGCAAATTTCAACAAGTTCAGCCTTTTCTTTTGATAGTCATTTATAAACTTGAACGGAAACAAATGAGGAAATGAGAATCCCCTCCCACGAACCCTCCGAGCCTCAAAATAATATCCTGCGTACGACCAGGAGAAGAATGAAAAACTGATGGAACTGCAACCTTACGTTTGGATAGACGCGCGCGCGCGATATAGACGACCAGTCAAAGCCAGTCAGCACGGGGCGATGACGTCACCAGGCCCAGTAAACCCGCAATTACAATATTCTTTAATTAAGACAACACAGCATTCTCTGAACAATTTTCTTCAGGACATCCCTGGATATTATTGATTGTGTAGTAGCAGAGCCATTTATTGGCAGAAAGTATTTTGGAAGCCAAGAAAGGATGGGGCAATTTTAAGGGAGAAGAAGGGCGTTAGAGTGGATGACTGAGGTTTAATAGAGCCTTTCACGTATTATTGAACTTAGAAGTAGACTTTTAATCATTAACAAGGTTGTTTGGTAGTACTGATCCCTGCCAGAAGTCGTTTGCAACAAAAATTTAAAAAAAAATCTTTTTTTTTTCTGTGTTACTCTAAAATAATTTTAAATTTATAATCATTGCCTTTTTTCTCTCATGCTAATCATATTTCCTTGTTATTAATATTTGTTTACAGATCATATCTACCACATACACAGTTCTGTTTTTTAACTGGTTTGTAAGATGCTATTCATAAAGCAGACGATTGTTTGTGGGAAGTTTTATAACAGTCAACTGGCAACAAGAAAAACATTCATTTATTACCAGATGATCCCAAATCAAGTGCAACAAATCTGTCAGAGGATCATATAACTCTTCTTGTCTAAAATCTTCCACACACACATACACATACTATTAAATGCACACTAAATTTGCTATAAATAGCCATTCTAATCAAAGGTCTCATTATGGCCGTGGTTTGAGCTAGCCAAGATGTCGCAAATCTCTGTTCGTCATGCTGCCAAAACGAAAAAAAGAAATTCTGAGAGTGAAAAAAAAAAAGGGCGGATCAAAGCTTAAGATCTTCAAGCGAGATTTGCGTTTCTCGCAACACCCTGGATAGAGACGTCTTTCAAGGAGCAGTTTCTCAGGCAAACTTTATGGGCTTGGCCTTGCGCTCTCAGCACTTAAATCTAAAGCTCTTTTGAGCCCATTTGGGATGAGTTTCCAATATTTATGAGGTTAGAATGTGCGTTCAAAGCTTGTAAAGAGCCTTGTTTTATGGGCGAAATGTGATGGAGCTGGCGGATTGATATAAGTTATGTCATCCTCTGTGATACGGCGGGGAAATTCCAGTCTTTTAACATATTTCTTCCTTCAATGTTGAATGTTTCCATCTTGTTTTTCTAAAAGTTTAGAAATGGTGTTCGTTATCTTTAAACTCATGACGATATAAACCAGCGCCCTCTTGCTGCAGTAAATATTTTTTTTATTGTCTTTTTTAATTGCATTTTCCCTCTTCTTCCTATTTATCTGTACATCCTTAAGTGTGCTGACATAACTCATTCTTGGTAAGATATTCTTATTGAGATATTCTTGTTGAGTCAACCCTACTCCTTCTTGGAATAACCCTTGTTGAGATATTCTTCATACGAAATTCTTGTTGAGCCCTGTTGAAACAATCCTTGTTGAGATATTCTTCATAAGAAATTCTTGTTGAGCACTGTTGAAACAATCCTTGTTGAGACATTCTTGATGAGTGATGCTTGTTGTGGTATATTCCCGTTAAATTATTCTTGTTGAAACAATCCTTGTTGAAAGATCATTTATGCAACAGAAAACAAATTGTGACGTGATTATGTAAAACAGCTGCAGCGTCATCTGGTAAAGCGAAATTGGGATGGGACATAGTATTATAGTATATAGTACTATAGTATAGTAGTATAATATAGTATAGCCCGATATGATAACAAACCTCAGGAATTGCTGTGCAATTTACATGATGAATTTTACCGACTAAATTAAGTAAACGCGCTTGCAACGTTGGAGTCGATATGGCACACGTTTCTTTATATAACATATAAATATAATGAATAATATAATATACGATTATGACAAATAAAAAATTAATACTGTAATGTATGAATACGATATATAAAAAGTGTTATATATAATAAATATAGTACTAGCAATTTTATTCTCGAAATTTTTTACTTTTTCGTGGTATATTGAAAAAGGTGCGAGAGCGGCGTGTATGGTGTGGAAGAATTTACCAAATATCTTTCTTTTTATCAGTGGTGCGGTTTCCCTCAAGATCTTGGGGGTCTAAAGCCCCTCGCCCCAACTTAGTGGTCCGTACAAAGCACTCATTTGTAATTTTCGTTTTTCTAGATAGGTGGAGAGGTTTAAATTTTTTCTAGGGAGGTCACCCCTTAGTTAAGCCAATGCTCTTTATGAAAATGACTATTTCTCTGCAAAGTGAGAAATACAATTTCAAATTAAAAGTTCAATTTTATATACGGGTTTAACAAATTGAACGAAATTAGAAAATGGAACTTAAAATGTTGGGTCCTGCAAAATCGATTGGTGAATCTCCCAGTGATTCGTTCAAAATCGATCAATGGATCACTTCCCTGAACGATTCGTTCAAAATCGATCAATGGATCACTTCGTGAACGATTCATTCAAAATTGATCTGTGAAGAACTCAGAGAAAGATTAATTCAAAATCGATTAGTGAGTCATTCAGAAAAAGAATAATTCAAAATCGATTAGTGGGGTATTCTGGGAACGATTCGGGGAAAATTGTTTACACTGAATGATTCCTAACCGGGCTGTTTCAGTTTGTGAATCAAACCCGAGACTACGAGGCAGTAAACCATGTTTTGCCGCTCTACACAATTTACAAAATTTATATGACCATCAAATAAAAAGGGTTCAGCTAATAATGCCAAACATGTTTGGCGGCTGAGCCACAAAACCATTAAATTTATAAAAAGTTGTTTACTATATTTAAACAATTGTTCATTTTTGCCGTGTTGCCATTTAAAAAAAAGCAACAAACGTAATTTAAAATTTCGTCGTTAAAATAAATGGTAGTGGCAACGTCTGCTGTGCTTGGGCTTTTAAAGAAACTGCGCATCTGGAACAGTGTAAGGCTATTAATCTCGACCTCGAAGAAGTATGGGTATCATTTTTTTTTTTTTTTACGTGGATTAAATTTCATAATTAATTAAAAAAAACTATAATAACAATTTATGGCAGATAATAATTGTCGACATTTATAAATAAGAAAA
>QLNU02007925.1:0-15953 GCA_006491805.2 Dysdera silvatica | reverse complement strand
TCACGAGTCGCGAAGCGACGAGCAGGTGGGAGGGGGGGGGTCTCCCCCCAGTTCGGTCCCTGTGATTCAGGTAAATGTACAAATTGCGTGAAAAATACTAATTGCAATATAATATCGATTCAGCCTTTAACTGAAACACAAAAAAATCACTAACTAAACACGAGCTCTAACTAACACGAACTCCGGCTATTATAGACTAACTAATGCATCCAAATTCTCTTCTCAGCAAAAACCACGATCTAAATCACTAACAACATACCAAAACTGAAAAACACAAAACAAATCGCTAACTAAACGCAAACTCCAACCACTAATTACAATCAACACCAACTAAAAACCCACGAACTCCCGCTATCGACCGACTATATGCTAGAAGATCTAGCTATTGTACATCGTGTTTCGGCATTACTAGTACCTAGGAACATTTACGAGTCCACGCACATGCGCAGAAGTTCCCTCACTTCAGTCACGATTCTGCCACTTTTGCCATTTGTGGCAAGTCGGAACTCCCTGTAGCGTCTTGTACACTGATGCGGCCAAGTAAACAACAATGAAAAGGTTTGGTAAATGCCCGAGGGGCGTCCGCTTATTCCCAGTCTGTGTAATTGACCTGCTATTTTGCGGAATGCCGACGTAGCCGTAATAAAACTCGTTTCATTCAATTTCAGGATTTTTAGACTATAATGTGAGATTGGAAAATGACGAAATTTGTAAATTTAAAAGCAAGTGGATTTTGAAAATATCAAGTAAGTTTTAAATTTGTTCAGATGCATAATATATTTTTTCTACGGGTTTGTAATGTGGGCGTAATTTCCATATTTACATAGGCCCAAATTTCATTGAATTGAACCAAATTTTTAAATGTATAACACTGAACGTAATGTTTCAGAAATGATAAAAAGTGTATAAATATTTTTTGAATCGTTCCTTCTGAAATAGCTATTCACTGAAGATAACTGAGGTATTAAATTGTAAAATCCTATTGAATTTCATTACTTTTTCAGTAAGGTATATTGAAAAACGGTAGACTTTTCTTCTAGCTAGTGGTGATGTGTTTTAACAGAGAAATGTACCGAGAGTCAAATTCAGTTTTTGGAAGGTAGATGAATGCATCAATTTCCAGGCCCCTAACTAGATGCTTTGGTGGGGCTCTGAAAGCTATAGGAAGCTACAAAGGGCATAAAATTCATGGATGTTTTAATGTATTTTATTAATATATTTAATAATACTAAATGCATAAGCAGATTAACATATTTAATGCTAAGAAATATTCTTAACGTAAATTTTGTATTAAAAACTTATGAATTTTAGTGTACATCTATAATTTCCGGTATCCTTATTGTAAATTATACAAGATTCAAAGTCTGCGTAAAAAACATACACAAGGTACATAAACAAGTACACAAGATCTATCATGGAAAGCTATTTTTGAATAAATTTTAACCTCGAACTCTAGCCCGTATGCAGTCGCCAATATCGTCTAGAAAGATGTCTTCAACAATGAGAAACATGAGCGTCAGTACTTCATAATTTTTTCTCCTTTCGTTTTCGGTCATTTCCGGTCCGTAACCGGGTTTGATAGCAACCTAGCATTGCTTCTGAACCAGGGTCGCTAACGCTCATATTGACCAGGGATAATAGTTGTTACCATTCAGCTTTGGCAATAATCATCATTTGCCATTTTTTTTTTGTGCAAAGAAGGAAATCGCAAATAGAAAAAACGTACCTCGCTAAATGCTTTAAAAATGTCTTCAGTAATGCTAGTAAGAGGATTGCTTCGATATTGGTAATGCATTTCCTTGGTCGTTTCATGACACAATACAAGTCTGTTTCGATCGTCTATTTGTGATCTGTATCCGAGTTAATTGTGCTGATAACGTGTTAGACGGAATTAAGGCTACTGATGTACACCATTATTTTCGATATACCACATTTAATAATCACAAAGAAACGTAGTTGAAAGTGGGGGTATTGTACGAACAGCTACATACAGCTCAAACAGCAATGAATATAAACAAACTGGTGAGTTGCCAGTTATGTCTAAAACAAATTATTACAAGTGATGATGCCAGATCCCAGGCTGTTGATTATCGTATAGTGAGCTACATAGAAGTGGAGAGACAAATAAGAGGTAATGTGTGGAAGAGCATTAATAAGTAGGATTGATTTAGTGTCATTAATAGGCGCATTTTTTTTTTTTCTTTAACAGTATGTACTAACTTGTTTAAACCCTTTCAATCACTTCTTTCTATATATCCTTTTAATAATTATACACAACTTTGTGCCCCGTATTTATACTGGTGCCATAAATGTGTGTTTTACATCCCAAGACTGCTCTGTGTCATCTGGGATGCCATAATGTATTCACAATGATTTCAAATATGTACAATAAATAATAATTTCAAATATGTACAATAAATAATAATTTCAAATATGTACAATAAATAATAATTTCAAATATGTACAATAAATAATAATTCCAAATATGTACAATAAATGATAATTTCAAATATGTACCTCTAGCCATCCAAAATACAGCACCTTGAAGGACAAGAACTATCAGAGCTATATTTACTGGACAAATAACATAAGGTACGAGGGTGAGATGATTGAAAATACATCCCCATGCGACTTGCAGAACGTGAAGAAATCAGTATTTTGTGTAAGCACCATAGCTGACAATATCTGCTGTGACATGCCTTGGCATTGAAAGAAAGTTTGGATGTATGGTTGGGGTATGTCAGTTCATTCTGCTTCCACACGTCAAAGTTCATCAGGCATGGCCACAAGTGATGTATTGTAGGCTACTGTTTCCAATCATCGATCAGATGTGTTTAATGAGTGGCAGATTGGGAGAACGGATGGGCCCAGACAGCAATGTGCAATCTGATGGGCAATGAAGAATTGTTGAATGTTGCATGCCATGCGCAGACGCGCATCGTCCTGTTGAAACTTGGCTGCAAGCAAGCCTTGAAGTTAAGGGAGGCCAACAGGTTCCAAAACTGTGGAGATGTAGCTCTGCTTGATGATTGTGCTGGCAATATGTATTAGGTGAATGGCAATAAAATGAAATGGCGTCCCAAATATTCCCATAATTCTAAGTGACAGACCAGTATGATGATGCATAATATAGGAGTCATGCAGTCTGGCACCACCAAACTCTGGTACATCGATGTAGTTTTTTTTGGGGGGGAGGGGTTGTAACCCCCCATTGCAATGAAATTTTGTATATTTAACATAGGAATATGTGAATTGTAACTATGTAGCTCCCCCCATTGAGCCTGTAACCCCTCATATGAACTTTCTGCATACGTCTATGCTCTGATACGACCATTATGGTGTTATAGTCAGAATTGAGATCCATCTAAAACGGCATTGTTGTGCCATTTATTTGTCCATATCTGGCATTCAACACACTATTTCAACCGTGTATGTCTGTGGTGTCCAAAGGTAATGGCAGTGCATGCCTTATAAAAATGCCCCTCTGCTGCGTAGAATGTTGAATAGTTTATGCTGATACAGGTTGTTTTGCTAGGGTTCTTTATGTTGCAGCGGAATCTGTCATTGCCATTTGCACAACATGCCTGTTCTGTCATTTGGTAGTGTAACGAGGATGGTGCAATTGTTCCTGTCAGTCCGTCCATCCCTCCTGCACCCACCGACTCCATATACACATCACCATTGCTTGATTTCATCCAACATAAGAACTGATTTCGTGGGAGAATAATCTATAGTCTCTATAAGACACAATTCTTCCTCGGTCAAATTCAAAAACGTGTACGAATGGCTGCTGTATTTTACAACAAGGCATACTAGAACTTCCCATACAAAGGATCAGCAAGAAAATGCAATTCCAGTGCTTAGAGGCCCTGTAGCGGCACAGTGTCGTAACCCGTTCACCTAGTGTGCCATTAACCTGGGTTCGACTCCCAACGGGGCAGAAAACAATACACAGAGATCTCATAAAGATCGCACTGCTCACTGTAGTCCGGGGTTTGGTTCCCTAGGCCTTAAGAGGTTCGGATTCCTCGTTCCTTGGAAAACAGTAGGTCCCGGCGCAGCATGACCACTGTAGTCTTTGAGCCGTAAAACAAGAAACAAACAAACATTCAGTACTTAGAACCAGCCTCCTTTTTTCCCTGTTTATAGTATTTCGAGGTAGTGTTACTAGCATACATTATTTGTAAATGCGCTGCAATGCTAATCATTTGCATGCCCTATCAAGATCTGCGCATGGTGAAAATTTCAAGCCTATTGGATGCTTCCTTCATTGTGTTGCATTTTGGATGGCCAGCAATGTATAATAAGCAATAATTTCAAATTCATGCTAATCTAAGTAATAGGTATCATAATTTCCTGATTCTTTAACTGTAAAAATACAGGATCAACTGTAAATGTATAATATAATCAAATTATTAAAATGTTAACCTGTGTATACTGAAATACAGCTAAGTGAATGTTAAAGTTAACATTGGCTCCACTAATTTGGTTTACTCACGGTTCAAGATACGTTTACATTCTTAGCTGTTGACTGGATGACCCATTTTCTGGCTAAATTCACATGCATTTTACTCTGGTTTACATTCAGTTAGTTCAGTCGCGTTTATAAATGCATTATAATTCAAAGAGACTGCCTCAAACTAGTGGTTCAATTTCAAATGATCCACTGCTCTCTTAATGTGGAAACTTCTTTCACAATCATACTAATGAATAACTTGTTACACTACCCACTTAATCGAAAATTGTTTTGTCTTGTACGTTATTTAATAGTTATATGTGGCATTTTTCTTCTTATTTTTTATTATATGTTAAATCTTTATATTACTTATGTCACGTTTTACATTTAGGAATTCGAATTGGCAGTGGTGGAACATCAGCTGAGCCAATTTCTTTCTATGGTACTCATTCTAAAGACCTTGGTGAGAGTAAAAGCTCACCATGTCACTTGAACCTCAACACAGCAGAATTTCACCTGCGTAAAAAATTGGATTTCAATCCTTTCTTACACTTTGATTGCCTTGGAGAATGTAGTTTCACTGATGTGAGTAGTATATGATCTCTTTTAATTCTACGCATGTTTTACCAAAAAAAATGCATTTTACGTACTATGGCCATTTGTATAACCCACATTGATTATGAAATAAAATGAAATTTTCATTATGAAGAAAACATATTAATCAGCTGTAGAGAAGCAGTTTGAGCATCAGTTCCTGAATTAAGTTTCATGAATTGAGTGAATTTGTAGTTTGCATAGTGGAGAAAATGATGACCCCTTGAAAGTAACGATGTGTATTAAACAAGGCCATCTATTGTCTCGAATTACCTTTCTAGTTGTACTAGACAGGGTAATAAAAAGGGGGTTGTAGCTTCGCTTGCCAAATTCGGACGCATAAAATGGAACAAAGCAAAGATTGAAAGAGCCTGAGGTTCATAGATGACTTACACACAGTTTAGAATTGTGTTTTACACAGTTTTGAACTCGAAATCTGTTTACGATTTAAAATATGCTTCGAAAGTCTTCATGAAACTACCTATAATATAGTAATTTTGTTTGCATAATATTATGCTTTTGATACTATTTCATGTTTATTATGTGTGCACTAAGAGATTTAAGTATATGTGTAGCTGTTGGTCTGTTTCCCAAAATACCCCGCTTATTCGAATGTTTAATGGAACTATCAATGTTTGTTTAAACATGACGGATTGTACATCTCTTAAAACTTTAAGTAAATTATCACAGTTAAATGTATTCTTGGATAAACCATGGGTACTTAGAAATATTGCCATTTACATTTGTTTTCTACAAAAATTTTAACAACAGTGTCAAAGGAAATTAATTCCAATATATCCGATTCGACTGATAAAATTGCTCACTCATTTGATCTGTTTTTCCATATAGTATATCTCATTTATTTATTTTTTAAACAAGAAATCAGTCTTTTTACAAAAGGATTGATTATTGTCGTAACCTTAAACATTCCTAAGCGCTGCATTCATTTCCCATTTTTTGTTTTCACCTTTAGCAGTTGCGATGTTTTCACAAAAGTAAAAATGGACCTATTTGCCTCTCCTTTTTTTTAAATATGTAGTCCGACATATGTAGAGAAATTGTGCTGAATTTTGATATGTAACCAACTTTTCTGAGACTTTAATACAGATAGTGTTATTAAAAAAAAAAAATCCACCGCACCTTTGTAATTTTTTCGCTCTCGAAAATTTACTAATATTGAAATCAGTCCACTTATCCTGTGGTAAAATCACCACTAGTTGCAAAGGCAACTGTTGGGCTTACGACTATCTTTTTAATCGTTTACATTTTACCAAAGAACTCTTTCAATTCATAAAGTAGCTTTTCTGCAGTACACTTTAGTCTTCATCATTCCTGTCTAAATTGATTATCTCCCTCCACCACAAACCATTTTTTATGTTTTAAACCAGATTTAAACCACGGCCTAAAAATGGCGCATTCAAGTACGTTTAAGCTAAGCAAACTAAAATTCGATATCCTTTCATATAAAATATTAGGGAACGCGCAAGCGCAGTCCCCGCTACCAAAAATTGTGCACCCCAAGCAACCGCAATTTGCGGAGGTAGCAAGCTTCAACCTCCCAAAGTGCAATGGAAGGCCTCAACTTGGGGAGTCGTCCTCGATGATCAACGACTTCCCAGCGCCAGGTAAGTATGCTTGGAGTTCCTTACCAGCAGTATTAATACTAAACTTTCCTATAGGATTAAACGGTAGCTATATATATATACATATATGTGTATATTATTAATTGATTTGTATTACTTTAGAAGAATTAATAACGATTCCAAATATTTCATATGTTTTAATTATTACAAATATATTGATAATAAATAAAATTTATATGTTATATAGATGGCGCTATAGTTTTCTTAATCGGCGGTGTTACCATATTCGTGGCAACACTGTTACTGTGTTGCGAGTCGTATGATGTCCTCTACTGAAAATTAATATAATCAATATTTTCTATATTTACAATATGTTTATTAAAAAACATCGATATCCAAATAGAAAATTGGGTGATGATGCTTGCATATACGCTTACTTCCATTAATCTTTTTCGCAGCATGACTTTTGCTATCCTTGCGTCGTAAAATACAAACCTTGACTCTTACTTCAGAAGAAGTCCGTGGAAATTGGAAGTATAACTGAAAATTATTTCAAACTTCTTTTACTTGCTATTCAAATATTTCTTAGTTCGAACCAAAAATACAGTTTATAATTTTTTTAAATTTAGACTTTTTCTTAATTTGGGTAGAGGTTCGCTACGTCAAACATCTGTGACATGCATATAAGAATCTCCAAGAATTCGATGTCTGAAACGAAAAATTGGTCATTTAAATTTATTTTTTTTCCGTTTACAAAGCATGCAAAGCGGGTTGGTGGTGGGTGTTGTTGTTGTTGTTTTGTTTTTTTCAAAGTTTGTTTTACCATTTTAAAAAATGTTTTTGTTTCATTAAATTAAAAAACGCTGTGAGGTAGGTAAAGCGTACAGAAATTTGTTTAAAAGAAATTATTTATGGCCTTTTGATATTTCCCACTTCTACGGAAAACTTCTTAATTCATAATTGTGTTTGTTGAAGTTTTGTAAATAAAGTCTAAAATATTGTAAAGAAACTTTTGTCGAAGTCGGAATCTGAATCATTGTGAAAATCTAGACATTTTTTATGGAAGTTTCGAAGTCTAACTGTGAGATAGAGTTTTCAGATGTACTTTTTTTTATTTTTAGGCTATGAAATTTAAGGTTCCTTGGGAATCTTTGTTGAGTCACCTTCCTATTCTGGGATTGACTGAAACGAATCTTTGTGCTATGTTAGAACAAAGATGGGATATTCGAGGTGAAGGACCCGTACCTGCAGATCAAGAAGAATTAATTCGGGACTTGAAAAAAAAATACAAATTGTTGACACCTTGATGGAAAAAATTGATGCGAAGATCTTGTACTAACATAATTTGTAAATGTTTTTACAAAAAATAACGAAATAATTTATTTTAAAAAATAAAAATGTGCATTAGTTTTAATAAGATTTGTATAAATTTTTCTGTGCGTATACGTTCATGTGTAATTCTGAATTTTTGCTATACTGTATTGTCATTCTGTGAATATGGTTCATGGATATCTTTCTTTTCAAAGTGTATTAAAAATCAATAAAATCCCATGTTTTGTAATTTTGAATTAACTACATGTTTATATTTCAATTACGTGAAGATTAAAACTTGTTGTCAGGGACATGCTACCGTTTGGGGAGTGGGGGCGAGATATTTTTTACTGCGACAGATTGGTGGCGCCATTATTGCCACGAAGCTCAACAGTTACGAAATATTAATTAGATGTTAATCAGTTAAGTAGTTAAAATGAATAAAAAAACAATAACCATTTGAACGATTTTCAATTTTACTGATTCGCAGAGCACCACGTTTTGAGATCGATAGTTTCACGAAGACTGAAAGGAAAATGTACAGGTAAAGAGACACTAATTTTTTAAAACCGTAGGTCCGCTAGAGACCACTGTCAAAGCAGTAGTGTTGGCGGTATGGTGCCGACATCTATTGACAGAAAATGAAATTAGAATCCAAAGTGTTTTCAGCTTTGAAACAGCACTGGTAATGTTTAATGATATTTTTTAAGTTAAAATTTCAATAGTGCGTGGGGGTGGCGAAACGTACCTTTCAGTCCTCCTCCTCCTAGACTGATGACGAAAAATAACCCTGCCCCACCTGTTGGTGCGTGCGTACTGATTGTAAATAAAAATGCGCTATGCGGTTCCTTTGTTTTTCTACAACAGCGTGCAAGGCCGTAGTGGGGACAGGTTCGGCCATGGTAAAACGCTTATCGTAAAAAGTATACACAGATTGCCTTCGCTTGTCGCGCCATCTATAGGTACGAATTATAAATAGCATACCTTAGGTAAATTTTATGAACGTTTTTAAAATAAAATTTTCACTTATGTACTTACAAGAATAAAATGAACGTGAGCTATATAATTTATTCCTGTAACGAAAAGGGCAAAGTTATAGTACAACTTGAGGTAGAACGTTTATTTCAGAAAATTGGATTTAAATGTAATTTGTGTGGCGCCATCTGTGAACAAATATTTAAATATTAAGATATCCATTGCGGAGAGCTTGCGTGCCCTTTCGTATGCCATTGGTGAGAAGTAAAGATATCAAAACAATGTAGTATCAACTATTAGTAACTAAAAGTGCAAATAGATTACAGCTATTTCGTACTATGAATAAATGAAAAAATGTAGGTTGTTGTTCATGAAAAAATAAGACATCCCCTAAAAATAAGCACTAATGTGTCTTTTGGAGAAAAAATTAATATAAGACCCAGTGGCGTAGCCACTATGGAGGAAACTTGTGCAACGCGCATGGGCCCACTTCAAAAGGCCCCAAATTTTGCCAGAACAGGGTTGCCATAGGCGACTAAAATGCGACTATTTTTGACCTTAGGCGACTATGAAAAACAGCCTAAAAGCTACTATTTTCGGCAAAGTGGCAACTTTTTACGAGTGCTGGCGACTATTTCGTCCTTTTCATTCATTTTCATTTTTTTCACTAAGGTTTGCACACAGTTAATGGTTTTGGCGAAATTTAATTACTAAACGAAAAAATTATCGTCAAACATTCCGTTTAAGGTACGGCATGTTTAGACAATAGAAAAGGAAAGAAAACGCCAGTGACATCTCTGGGGATCTTTTTCTCCATCTGGTGTATGCGCAATACAAACAAAAAAAGTTCGTCTTTCGAATTTTGAGTATGTCTCTCGTCCTACGATAATTTTTGTTTCATGGTGGCTAATTAGACTGGGGCCTATTGCTAGCGTAATACCCGTAGTCACGGTCCCTTCGCTATTACTCACCCACAAAGATAGTAGAACTTCATCACTAATTTTACCTGTTTCATACCTGCCAACTTGTAAAGTCTTTGACTGAAATGATCGCAAACTATGAGTTATTTATTTTTTCAGACCTAAAAAGAAGGCTTAAGACGATCTAATGGAATTCGTTTTTCCTCAATATGCAGCATGTGTTTGTTTCATTTTTATTACTACTATTCTTCTCACAACACAAGCATAGCGAACAAATTTGGATTCAAACCATGCGGTTCGTAATGTGACTTTCGCGAACAACGAGTACTTCGTAAGAAAATTGATCATCATTGGCTTGGCGCAGTATAGCCCAGATGCTCTTGCGCCATAAAAAAGCCAAACAAACAAACAAACAATCATCATTGGCAGGGGGTGGGAGGAACGCTTTAAGAAATAATTGCTAGAGTATTTTTTTGAAGCAGAAATAATCAGTACTACACTTTACACCCAAATTTGGGGTACAAAATACCTTGAATACAGCAATATTTGCCCCCTTTCGTCTTAGTATATACAGTGGAACGCTTCTAAGGCGGCCACCATCGGTTCTTCTAGAAAACTAGCCGTTCTGAGGGGGTAGCGACGAAACAGGGGTACCGATTTTTTTTTTTTTCAAAACTGTTAAATTTAAAACTTCGCAATATCCACAATGCATTAAAGATGAATGTACATCCGTTTTGCTATTGTGTTACTAGATTACGGACATAACATATCGATAAAGGGAGCTTCTTTTTTAATGGATCAAAAAGAAGTCCCGTAAAAGCATCCCTCTCGCCATCATTAGTTGAAGGGATAATTTTGCACGGGATAGCAAAGCTTTCTTTATTGATAGGCACAATGGTGTTTCTAAGAATGAGTCAATCCCTTTACCTGTCTAGTTACTAGGCCCGAGAAATCGACCGTTTTGAGAGGTGGCCGTGTAGAGAAGTTCCACTATATATATTTTTCACAATTATATATCCATTAAGAAAGATCTTCTCTGTGTGCGTATGTGTGTTATATGCACACATGGGAAAGTCATTTGAAGGGGCAAGGCATCCTATCAGGATTTCTAAGTTAAGCTAGCCTCCCCCTCCCTCAAAAAAAAAAAACCTCTTACGACAGAAAGTCGCGGAATATGAGGTGAGTTTTGTAGTGGGGGGGGAGGAGGCGCCAAATTCTTAAAGGCGTAAAATTTCAATATTGGACAGGTAGAAGGGATTGCTAACGGGTTTTAGTGGGCGAAATACTTAACTTGCCCCAGGCGCTGGCAACCCACGCTATGCCACTTGTGAGGGGGTGTTATGATTACCTTCTGCCACATTATAAGGTGAAATAACGACATTTTTATAAATCAATTTCATGTAATGACAAAACTGCTTGTTTTGGTGGGGAGGAGGGGGCGTTTTTTCCCCGAGGAGAACCGATCCACGGAATTATATGGTAAAAAAAAAAAATTGTAATGGAAATAAACCTTTTCCTGGAGGCACTTTATTTAAAAAACTGGTCTATTACCCAAAATTTTGGAACTGAGATCGCGCGGTCTGCAGGGTTCAATTTCATCGATGCCGATGGAGGGAGATTCAATTTGATGGAGGTGTACCCCTGGTGGCATTTTTTAGAATTTCGTGATGAAGGTGCGAGATTTTCGGCTGACCTTCGTGTCTCTAATGGAGGGAACAAAACGACTATCATAGCGCCTTCTGGCAATCTTTCGCTAAACTTTTTTTAAAAACCGGCCACCTCCAAAATTCTGAAGTTGGGATCGTATCTACCACAAAGTTCGATCTCATCAAGCGATAAAGATTCGAATTTTAAATGGATTTTATATGTTGAATTAAAATTATATATGATTAATTTAAAACCTGCTAATTTTAATTATTGCCCTTAGTATATTTGTATTATCTTATTTAGTGTTAACAGGGTGTCTATAGATCTAGAAAACCAAAAAAAGTCAGAGAAATTTGAAATACAAAGGCCAAAGTCAGGGAAATTTGAAATTCATTGTTATAATAAATAGCTTATTAAAATAATTTTCCTGAACTGTGCTTTTCATACTACATTGCCTACTGAAAAATTTGATAAAACTTGGACTTTTGACTAAACGTCTTACAAAACTTACCATTTTTCACCAAAACTAATATAATTTATATAAAATTATTACACCCATATATTTCTCTGCAGAAAACGTTTCCCAAATGTATAATTAAAGCTTAAAAAAATGTTTTTAGCTAAATTATATAATCTGTAAAGTATTTTGATCATACTAGTCTCCTTTTCCTTATATATAGTCATACACACTTTAAATAGAATATGTTAATTGAAACCTGCTAAATTTAAATATCGACCAACACATTAATCCTCAAAGATTGGTAAGATTTTCAAAATTGAAAAGTATGCTATTCTATTAAAGTAATAGTAAATTTATTCTATTAAAGTACGCTATTATATTATTTTATGCTAATTGAAAAGTATGCTATTCTATTAAAAGTAATAAATAAATTTATTCTATTAGTACGCTATTATATTATTTTATGCTAATTGAAAAGTATGCTAAACGACAAGTATGCTAATGACAGGATGATGATATTAAACAATAACTCGTTTCGTCAAGTCCTGTAATGAAAACTGTAGCTTTGAAATTTGTGACTATAAAAATTGTTCTGTTGTACAGGTTTTTAAAGCATTGTATATTTCTTTCTTTGGAGGAGAATGGACTAAGCCTGCAGACCAGGCGAGTGCTTTTGTGTCAACAGGAGCAACAACTGAATAGAATTTGGTCACCTCATTTGGTATTTCTGATATAATGAACTATGACTCAACTTGACCAAATCACAATTCATGGTCCGACTTTCAAAATGAAAAGGTCTTAAATGGTACTATTACCAATTTCATAGGCTGGGTGCAAGTTTCTCAATCATTTTTCATAAATCTAAAGTCAAAAGCGTTATGACTGGATAATAAAAAATAATCTTGCCAAAAATCTTGCCAACAGCTTACTTGACTGCAGGGCAATCAAAAATTGAAGGTCACGTTCAGATGGTTACGAATATGGCATATCTATTTACCACATGTCAAGTTGAAAGTTTTAGTAACTAAATATCTGATTCCATATTAATTGCGAATGCAATAAACAACGAGCACAATAATTAGAACACTTTTTGATATCCAAAACTATTAAAATTATCAAAAACTGTTGTACTATTGAAAAGTGAAAACCAGAATACTGTGTTGCAATAATGAATACAGTGATAAATAATGCCGTCTGTTTTAATGCAGAAGTTACACTGTTGCCATTTAGATTCCCCACCATCATGACCAGGTTATGAAATTAATATTGCCAATATTTATTTCTCGAAAGCTTTTTCTTGTTTAATGCCGACGAATGTAAGTGAAAATCACATCCAGGTCGTTATTGATATGACGATTTTGTAACTTTCTTGTAGTCATAATAACACTCATAAGAGCAATAAAAATAACTCAATGGCACACAGACAGACAGGAACCCAGAACTATTCACAGTTTTGAACTCGAAATCTGTTTACGATTTAAAATATGCTTCGAAAGTCTTCATGAAACTACCTATAATATAGTAATTTTGTTTGCATAATATTATGCTTTTGATACTATTTCATGTTTATTATGTGTGCACTAAGAGATTTAAGTATATGTGTAGCTGTTGGTCTGTTTCCCAAAATACCCCGCTTATTCGAATGTTTAATGGAACTATCAATGTTTGTTTAAACATGACGGATTGTACATCTCTTAAAACTTTAAGTAAATTATCACAGTTAAATGTATTCTTGGATAAACCATGGGTACTTAGAAATATTGCCATTTACATTTGTTTTCTACAAAAATTTTAACAACAGTGTCAAAGGAAATTAATTCCAATATATCCGATTCGACTGATAAAATTGCTCACTCATTTGATCTGTTTTTCCATATAGTATATCTCATTTATTTATTTTTTAAACAAGAAATCAGTCTTTTTACAAAAGGATTGATTATTGTCGTAACCTTAAACATTCCTAAGCGCTGCATTCATTTCCCATTTTTTGTTTTCACCTTTAGCAGTTGCGATGTTTTCACAAAAGTAAAAATGGACCTATTTGCCTCTCCTTTTTTTTAAATATGTAGTCCGACATATGTAGAGAAATTGTGCTGAATTTTGATATGTAACCAACTTTTCTGAGACTTTAATACAGATAGTGTTATTAAAAAAAAAAAATCCACCGCACCTTTGTAATTTTTTCGCTCTCGAAAATTTACTAATATTGAAATCAGTCCACTTATCCTGTGGTAAAATCACCACTAGTTGCAAAGGCAACTGTTGGGCTTACGACTATCTTTTTAATCGTTTACATTTTCATTTCACCAAAGAACTCTTTCAACTCATAAAGTAGCTTTTCTGCGGTACACTTTAGTCTTCATCATTCCTGTCTAAATTGGTTATCTCCCTCCACCACAAACCATTTTTCATGTTTTAAACCACGGCCTAAAAATGGCGCATTCAAGTACGTTTAAGTTAAGCAAACTAAAATTCGATATCCTTTCATATAAAATACTAGGGAACGCGCAAGCGCAGTCCCCGCTACCAAAAATTGTGCACCCCAAGCAACCGCAATTTGCGGAGGTAGCAAGCTTCAACCTCCCAAAGTGCAATGAAAGGCCTCAACTTGGGGAGTCGTCCTCGATGATCAACGACTTCCCAGCGCCAGGTAAGTATGCTTGAAGTTCCTTACCAGCAGTATTAATACTAAACTTTCCTATAGGATTAAACGGTAGCTATATATATATACATATATGTGTATATTATTAATTGATTTGTATTACTTTAGAAGAATTAATAACGATTCCAAATATTTCATATGTTTTAATTATTACAAATATATTGATAATAAATAAAATTTATATGTTATATAGATGGCGCTATAGTTTTCTTAATCGGCGGTGTTACCATATTCGTGGCAACACTGTTACTGTGTTGCGAGTCGTATGATGTCCTCTACTGAAAATTAATATAATCAATATTTTCTATATTTACAATATGTTTATTAAAAAACATCGATATCCAAATAGAAAATTGGGTGATGATGCTTGCATATACGCTTACTTCCATTAATCTTTTTCGCAGCATGACTTTTGCTATCCTTGCGTCGTAAAATACAAACCTTGACTCTTACTTCAGAAGAAGTCCGTGGAAATTGGAAGTATAACTGAAAATTATTTCAAACTTCTTTTACTTGCTATTCAAATATTTCTTAGTTCGAACCAAAAATACAGTTTATAATTTTTTTAAATTTAGACTTTTTCTTAATTTGGGTAGAGGTTCGCTACGTCAAACATCTGTGACATGCATATAAGAATCTCCAAGAATTCGATGTCTGAAACGAAAAATTGGTCATTTAAATTTATTTTTTTTCCGTTTACAAAGCATGCAAAGCGGGTTGGTGGTGGGTGTTGTTGTTGTTGTTTTGTTTTTTTCAAAGTTTGTTTTACCATTTTAAAAAATGTTTTTGTTTCATTAAATTAAAAAACGCTGTGAGGTAGGTAAAGCGTACAGAAATTTGTTTAAAAGAAATTATTTATGGCCTTTTGATATTTCCCACTTCTACGGAAAACTTCTTAATTCATAATTGTGTTTGTTGAAGTTTTGTAAATAAAGTCTAAAATATTGTAAAGAAACTTTTGTCGAAGTCGGAATCTGAATCATTGTGAAAATCTAGACATTTTTTATGGAAGTTTCGAAGTCTAACTGTGAGATAGAGTTTTCAGATGTACTTTTTTTTATTTTTAGGCTATGAAATTTAAGGTTCCTTGGGAATCTTTGTTGAGTCACCTTCCTATTCTGGGATTGACTGAAACGAATCTTTGTGCTATGTTAGAACAAAGATGGGATATTCGAGGTGAAGGACCCGTACCTGCAGATCAAGAAGAATTAATTCGGGACTTGAAAAAAAAATACAAATTGTTGACACCTTGATGGAAAAAATTGATGCGAAGATCTTGTACTAACATAATTTGTAAATGTTTTTACAAAAAATAACGAAATAATTTATTTTAAAAAATAAAAAT
>QLNU02007921.1:0-20027 GCA_006491805.2 Dysdera silvatica | reverse complement strand
TTTTTTTTAGGTAGCAGGCCACTTAAAAATTTTTACGGTTCTCGCGGGCCATAGGTTTCGTAAAAAAGTTAGTAAAAGCCTCTCTTCAAAGTTTCATTTGTTTGTTCACTTGCGATATGGAAGGGGGGTCACCCATGCTGTCAGCGCCGATTTTCCTTATTTCTAAAAAAAAAAACACCTATGTTTCTAACTCCCCCCCCCAAAGAGTTGACGGCGGGCCGGACTGTGTCCCACGAGCCATATATTGCACAACCCTGATTTAGATGAAGATACACTGGATTATGAAACTGGACCAACCAACTATACGCCCACCCCTACAAGTTTCGAAGAAGCCAGTGTTGCACCAAATGTCTTTCGTTGGTATCTTATCTCATCTGACACAGAAATCAATTCATTTCAATTTCTTGAAAAAATAAAAGAAATTATATAAACGCGACCGCGATCAAGACAACCGACACACCCCACTAAATAAAAATAATAAAAAACTAAATAAATGATTTGTAAATCATTACTCCATGACTATAATGTACTGTATGATTATTGTACCGTTACTTTATTAAATTGTAAAAAGTGTAATTCAAATAATAATAACGATTTCTACACAAGCCAATACATTTATCAAATTGGACATTTCCTAAACCTGTGATGGTGGAAGAAAATCCAATAAAACTTTTTTTTAAAAAAAAAAACTCATTAATAGTAGTCTTTACTACATACATCATTCTCATTTACGGACTTCGTGATTAATGGCCTTTTTCTTGGTCCCTTGAAATTCGTCAATGGGAAAATTCATTGTATTCCGTTTACTTTCAGCAAATACGAGAAAATGGCATGGGCGGATTTACCATTTTGCCACCCCTAGACAATTTTTGCCTCCCCAAGGCCATTTTTTGCTGTCCCTTCTTACGCGTCCCCGCCCCCAATCAGTGGTAGGAACATAAAAAATGCTACATTCAATATACGCCAAAAACTTCTGTATTGACAACAAATATGTTGAAAAACAAATTTATAAATTGAAACATAAACATTAACTTATATTAGAGTATCTTTTCTTGGTATATAATAAATCAAATTCAATTTTATTGAAATAAATTTTAATTTTAGCAAAAAATAAATAAAAGCCCATTAAACACTGGTATTTAAATGGAAAACATGACGTCTAGCTTCCTTCTCCGCGAAACATCTGACTACATCATATGATACTAACTTTGTTGTATCAGACTCGATACACAAAATTTTGGCGCTATAGTCTAGTATAGCCTATTAGGAAATACGACACTGGATAAGGTAATTTGAATGGTTCGTTGTACGACATCAACAAACAATAAGCACAATCGAATACTAAAAACTGCTTTCATCGAAGCCAGTCAAGAGCATTAAGGTGGGTCGAAAAACCGAAGTATGCATAATCAAAAAGTAATAGCGCGGGAAAGTTGCCTTAGGTAATAAGGAATAAAGTCACGAAATATTACGCCAATCGGTTAATATCTTTCGCCGCAGCAGGGAAGCCAAAATTCCAAAAAATCGCAATAAAACATGGTTTTTATCAATGTTTTTTAATTATCCAAACATAGCAATACAATTTCTAACAGAACGCAACAACTACGTCAAGATGTTGATAATGTGCCATTAAAATTTCATTATGAAGAAATCGTATCTTTTACCGTCATAAGGGGGGCCAAAATTTCGAAAAAAATGACGAAAATGTCAATTTTTCGTTTCTTCTCAATTTTCATAATTTTTATAGTACGTCTAGATTTTTGAAAATTATTTCCAATAGACTGGAAAAGGCCCTTTCCATTATCGTCAATTTCGCGCAGATTGTTTGTCATGATCACTACAATTCTATCGAAAACTTCTAACTACTGCTGTACGATACAATCACCTGCAGCTGCGCGCCATTATTTTTTGTCGGTGATGGACAGTCGTGATTCGACGTGTGGTGGTTGTTTGTTCGTAGAAGAATCATTAAATTTTTGCAGAATTACAGTTTTCAGAATTACGTTTTACAGTGTAAATGAAAAGTGGAAACACCTAAGAAAACAAACAAGTTCAGAATTCGTTCTACTTTCACGCGTCCGTTATTTGAAACCCCGAAAGAATTAACAGATTCTAAATTACCAACGCATGGAGATGTATTGTTTTGTTGTTTCCAGGAAAGGTGTAATCTTGCACTGGAGGTCGGCAACCAAAAACCGAAGTTTTCCAAAAACGCTAACTGAAAAAATTGAAAATGTCTAATATAAATCACCTATTCCAACTGTTTCACATAAACAAGTCACAGCAATGTTACGTAACTATCATGGAAATTATCGAAACCTGACGAAGTCTCTTACAAAAGAGACAAGGATCAACCGAATTACCAGAAGAAAATTAATTATTTCGTAGATGAGGCCAGAAACCCCCTATTTGATATAGCCGCATATAAATACAACAATAATTGTGTATAAATAATAAATTAATTAATTAATAAATTAATAATAAAACAATAAATTTAACAACTAATTGTGAGAAATAAAATAAGGTTCCAGAAAGAGAACATGCATTTTTGCTTGATCAACGGATGACGAGACAGTTATATATTGAATGTACTGCAGATATACAAAAGAGCATGCAAAGGAAAAACAATCCCCAAAAACGGATGATTCTAATATTAGAACATATATTTGAAAATACTGCCGTGTACTGTCCGTTCACGAAAAGAAGTCCGATGAAACAGAAATATCGGAAGGTGACGTCACCAACCGGCTAGCCACTTACAATAATGCAGGACCAAGTTCTAAACTTGGTTTTGGCGACAGCAAAAAGAAGTTCTGAGATCAGAACCCTACTTTGCTGCAAACGGTTAACCTGTTTGTGACGTCAGCTCCCGTTATTTCTAACGGTACCATCGGATATATTTTCGTGAACAGACAGTATGTGGATAGTTCTTCTACGGACGAATCGACCGAAGTACTCGAAAGCAAAGTTACATCTTCTGATGAAAGTGACACTGGCGGACCGTGGCCAGATTTAAGTGAAGCTGCACGAAGCCAATTAACCAAAATCCAAAGTTACTCTAAAGTTCTTTATTATTTACTGAATGAAGTAAAACCCGGTTTCTTGGCGAGTATAGACCGCAAATTAATGGGTTTTGGTGAATTAGCTTCACGCAGCTTCATTTAAATCTCGCCATCGGACGCCAGTGGAAAGTGACGGTTATAAATCAAGTGAAAGTGTTTCCAAATCTCTAAATATGCGGATGAATCTTGCAGCAACTTCAATGTTAAGCGATAGATATGGTTTATCTGTCGGGGCTACTGCCACATTAGGATCAATAGTACTTCTGGACGTAGGTATCAAACGAAAATGATACATCAAAAGTTGTAGATAAGGCTAAAATCCAAAGAGAAAAACAGAAAATTAGATCTCAAATAATCAAAACATTTGATATTACAAGTTTAGATACTTCACTTCTCTATAATTCGATGGCCGTAAAGATAGAACTCTATGCCAAGTTAAAAAAAAAATGGAGCAAAGTTTCATCGTCGCGAGGAAGAAAGAACATCCTCTTTCATAATGAAACCAGGTTCTCATTACTTCGGTCATCTGACTCCATCGACTGGCAAGGCGATTTCTACATGCAATGGCTTTTTTTTTTTTTAAGAAAAATGAAGTGGAAATTGCAAAAATAATTGCACTCGAATGTGACAGAATTGCTGCCTTCACACAGGAAGCAAAGGCAGTGTTATTTGTTTGCTCGAAAACAAGTTTAAAAAACCGCTTCAGTGGTTGCCATGTCTTCTGCACTTCAATAAGTTTCCGTTGAGACATATTTTCGAATATCTTAATGTAAATTTGCTTAATTCTAGACATATTATAAAAATTACAAAAATTGAGAAAAACGAAAAATTGACATTTTCGCCATTTTTTCGAAGTTTTGGCGCCCCTTACGGCGGTAAAAGTTATGATTTCACCATAATGAAATTTTAACGGCACATCAATAACATCTTGATGTAGCTGTTGCGTTCTATTAGAAATTGTATTGCTATGTTTGTACAATTTAAAAAAAAACCATAATTTTGCGCCTTTTCCGAATTTCGCCCCCCTTCCCCAGCAGCAAATTATATTAACCGATTGGCATAATATTTTGCGAATTCATTCCTGTTCCCAAAGGCAACTTTCCGCTTAATACGTTTCGATTACGTATACTTCGTTTTTTCGACGCACGTTAACGGGCATGCTGAAATACAAGCAAAACGTTCGCACCGGATGTTTGTATAATTTATCTAAGCACGCATCCGTTTTCTGTATGGTATGTGTAAATGGTGGGAAGAGGATAGCCCAAAGGGACAAAAAAAACCCAAGGCCGAACGTTTGTCAGACTTTCATAAAACCAGAGGTAGGCAGGCCACTTCGCGGAATTAAAAGAAATTCGTTCACATGTTCTTGGTTTAAACTTACAGAGCAGCGGTTCGTCAACTGTGGTCCAAGGACACCTGGAGGATCCGAGAGACGCTACCAGGGTTCCACAAAGGTTCGAAAAAGTACTAAAACAAGAGCATTTGCTCTTTAATGCTGAGAATAAATTATAAGAGGCAAAAAATTTCTTCCTTAAATGGTGAAAATCAGTCATGAAACACTAGAAATAAATATGTATGATGCAAATTCTGGGCTTTAAACTTTGAGTTAATTCTTGGGGGTCCGCGAGGGCAAGTGATCTCTGAAGAGAGGTCTGCAGTCTCGGAAAGTTAAAAAGCCAATGATCTAAATCATTTCACTGAATACTTGAATTTACAAAAATCACGCACGGAAACGCTTCGACTACTAACCAAACCACGCATAATAACGTAACAGTCTTGAGAGAGAGAGAGAGGGAGGAAAGGGGAAGGAAGAAGGAAGGAAGGGGGGGAGAGAAAAAGAGAATGCAATACACACAAAAGACTTATCGAAAGCTTTATTACGTGTATATTCGAGTTGCGAGACGGATCGTTGAAGAGTTCTCCAATTAGAAACAAATATGAACTACATTTAAAAACTTTTAACAACTTGAGAAATATAACAACGTAGCAAGCGAACTTAAAAGATAAAATCATTTTTTACATTTTCTATCAACGAAAATATTATAACAATATGAAAATATCTCTATCAACTTCGAAGGTCATAATTCAATGTCAACAATAGTTAAAACAAAAAACCAACCACATATATTTATAATGTTTATATTTAAATAATACCCATTCGCTCACGTACAAATCTATTAAAAAGGCATTCTTATGCCCCCCCTAGACATCCGTTTTCTCTATACAGTATTACCTCCCGTAAGCGACACCGCATTTGAAAGACGATTTCTCTGGTCCCCAGATATATGTATGTATCAACACACGTAGAGTACATTCACCAAAAGAAGTCAAATGGTACCGTTAGAAAATAACGGGAGCTGACCTCACAAACAGCCTCGCCGATTACAGCAAAGGGATGGACGTCAACTCCTCCCCTCCTGAACTAGTTTTTAGCGCAGACAAACGTTCGCTAAAAACCAGTTCTGAAATGACGCTCTCTGCTAGAATCGACCAGGCCGTTTGTTATTTTCTAACGGTACCATCGGACAATTTCCCATGAACGAACTATACCTCCAAAGAAGGAACACCTCTGTTTAGTATTTAACCCCTTAACAGCCGCAGGCGTATATATACGCTTTGCACAGCCGATGCGTTAACTGCCGCGGGCATATTTTATATATATATATAAAAGTTTTCCTCGCCCATTCTTGGCGGTAACAGGCTTTGGGACGGGCAGAGCGCCATGTTCCCAAGCCTCTTTTTACATCACTTCTTAATGTGCCATGTCTAGAAACTTCCTGACAATGTGACACGTATACATATATATACGCCTTACCGAAATACGTTCCTTGTAATGTACGGCTAGCAACGACCCGTCAAAAGACAGACGTTACAAAGTGCCTGTCCTCTGCGACTTACTCCTAAATACTTTCCGGACTTAGTACCGTCAACTTCTTCAAAGAAAAATGCGTCGAGAAAATGTGTTGTTTGTTGAAAGAAAAAAATTCGCAGTGAATCCCGCTACGAATGCACTGAATGTGATGTTGGTTTATGTGTTCAACCATGTTTCAGGATTTATCACACCACAGCTAAGTACTAACACTTATTTTTTATTATACTCTGTTGTTTTGGGTTTTTTAAAAACCATTTATAGATTGCAAACCGTGCCTCTGCTTTTCCCCCCAATACACCGCATCAATACGTGCGCCTGTGCGAAAAATCTATGGCATTGTGGAACGAATCTCTCAAGTTTCCCTTAGCAGTTAAAGGGAAGCTTCAGTCTGACCAACGCCCCCTGTAACTGAAAGCCATCCAAGCCAGTTCGTGACGTCATTAGAGTAGACCAGTGGACCTTATGTCTCTTCCGCTATTAAACCGTAGGAAAATACGAATATTTGTCTAAATACATATGCATGTACATCAACTACTATTTTTGTACGTTCTTTATAATTTAGATACTTATTTGCTATATTTAAATTGAATTTTTTTTTTAATAAAAAATTGACATGACATATATTTTATATAGAAATTTAATTTCACATACATTTAAAAAACCTAACTTCTTCAATCACTAATGATAAAAGGTGGTTCATCTAATAACGGTGTTGTCCCTAAAGCCTCGTCTACTTTCACGGAATCAGAAACTACTCTGACTGAAGCTTAGCTTTAATTAAAGCTCCAGTCCCGTGGATATCTCTTGTTAGAAGGTAACAATGTGCGTGTGTACACACAGGGTGCCCCAAAAGTCCAGCAACCCCTAAATATCTTCAAAAATACACTTCGAATCGAAAACAAAATATATGTACGTGTTCAATAATTAAAAAAAAGAAACTATTCAATGATAAAAAAATTCGCCCAGTTGGTGAGGAGAGACAACTGAAATCAAGAATGGGAACTCCCCACTTTTTCTTTTTTTTTTATTGCAGATTTGGATTTTCCAGAAAAAATACATAACTTTGACCTACAATTTTTAATTTTTACTCTAAAAAATGGCGCTATAATCGATAAAAATGGGAGAGTACGAACGTTTGAAAATGGAAAAATTTTGAGAAATATACTTCGGATCAAAAAATAAAAGAATGGGTGTTCAATATTTTTAAAAACTATTCAATGATGCCAAGATTTTAGGAAAATTTTACGTAATTTTCATCCTAAATATTGCTTTTTACTTCCTGATAGATGGCGCTGTTATTCCAAAGAGCGATAATTGTTTATTCCCCTGGGGTATGATAAAATTAAAAATCGTAAGAGAAAGTTATGTATTTTTTTCTGGAGAATCCAAATCTGCAATAAAAAATAGGGGTTCCTATTTAAGATTTCAAAGTTGCCCCTCCTCCACCAACAAGGGGGCAGGGAGGGGTCAAGTTTTGCATGATTGAATAGTTTTTTTTAAATATTGAACACTTTTTTTTATCTTTCGATCAGAAATGCATTTCTCTAGATATTTCAGGATTGCTGGACTTTTGGGACACCCTGTATATATAAACAAAAATAGAATCATTAATGAGCTGGAATGAAATGTGCAGGAGCCTTAAGTGAAAAAAATAAAGGCGTATAGAAACAAATACAAAGATATATACGTACAGAATGCACGCACCCAGAATCGGTTCTGATTGTTCCTCGTAGGCGCCATATGGGGCAGTAGAGGGGGCTCAAGTCACCCCGTCCCCTAAAAATTTGATTTGCCCGAAACTGCTATACATGTACTTTTAAAAGTTTTACAGTCACGTTTTAAAGAGAGGTACTTTTTAGCTCATTACTAATTGTCAAGCAGTATCAATTATTTTTGTAACATTTTGGCATCTTGTACATTCACTAAAATTCTCGACAACTTTGAGGAGGTCATAATTTTTCTCAGCTTCCCCCCCCACAAACAAACAAAAGAACTTGTATGGGCGCCCATGCTGCTGCTCCTCCTTTTTAAACGGCTGACAACTAACTTATCTTTGACGAATGCACAGTCATTAACCGACAATGGCAGCGACACCATTTATGAGCGCAGTGACTTTTTTTACGTTTGAATCCGAGCCAAGCACAGCGAACGCAGTTTCATTTCTACTGTAGTCAAGATCGCATCCCGCCACCCCTCCCCTACCTACATCATCAACTTGGGGGAAGGGGAAAATAAATAAAAAAAATACGAGTTAGTTCTGCGTCAAAAGCTGCAATTAAGTGTGGGACGAAGAGCCATTTTTGTTTTCAGACCATAATTTACGGAGTTTCACATTTCCTTGGAGCTCAGCACTTTTCTTTCAGGCACGACATTATGGCCGAATTCATGATTCCGCTGAAAAACACACTCTCGTCCTCCACTTAAGAAAACAAAACGTGTTTAATAAGGTGACGAGGCTATGCCGTCGACTAACCTATACCCTGAGATGAGGTTGGTTGCGTTTTATCACTGGAACTGATTGCTTAAGGGTTATTTTTAAGCCCAAGTATATGCCAGGAAACGTGATCGCAAGAAAGTAGAGATTTCGAGACCAGAACCAGGAGAAAGTCTCATAATCCTTCCTTCCCTTCATTTTCTAATATGCCTGGTCTAGCAAAAAAAGTACGTATGTGCGTAGAGCCGGGGCGGACTGGGTGCTTGCTCTCAAAGGGCGCATACCTTTGATAAGCGGAGGGCGCGAGTCCTATAACCCACGAGGGCACAAATCCTATGGCCCCATGAGGGCGCATCGGCCCGGGTGCCGACGGCCCAGTCTGCCCCTGAGTAGGACTTGTTTTCCCCAAGTTTTGGTCTAGCGCACAAATATCAGACAGTACGCAGACACGAACAGCACGTGGAAGTATTTACAGAGGTTGAAATTGAGTGACGTGCCATATGGAAGAAAAACTATGATAAAAACAACGGTAAAAAAATTATGTGTGGGGGAGTAAGGGGTAAAATTAAGCCCTTTTATAAAATCATTTTAAATAAAAAGGAGTCAATTTTTTGCCTCTTTTCTCCATGTGTTTTCAGACTCCTTATCCCTAATGGAAATAAAATATACGAAATGTGGGAAAAGAGAAAAAAAAAATAATAACTTTAAAGGTAAACAACGGGTAACTGGGATAAGAATCAAACATAAAAAATATATCTACTTTTCTATTTGAAATGATAATAAAGAAATAGAGAACACCAGAGAGAAAATCTGAAAATGACCTATTTGGTAAAAAAAGACTTAGGACCATATATAAATTATATTTTTACAAAGAGAAAGATCGTGGGAATTTTTGAAACGTTTATTGCAAGACGCGTTATATGGTTACCATGGGGTGGGGGCGCTAATTAAGTAAGGCCTCTTTTAAAAAAAAATTATCAAAACCCACATGAGCGTCCCAAGACGGCATATGACTTTCTATTGAACTACGGTATTTTTACAAACGAACAAGCTTACTAACAATCATACTAATAATCAAGCTCACCACTGTAAACTGACTAATAATCAAGCTTACCACTGTATACTAATAACCAAGCATACTACTGTACACTGACTGTATAGCTTACTACGGTAAGGTTCAAACACTGTATGGCAAACTTGAAGACGGTAGGTGTAACCAAAATCCATCGGATGGTGAGAGAACACACAAATATTTAATAAATAATAATCTTAAAATAGCTTTCTCAGGGTGAGGGACAAAATACCTAAATGGAGGTTTATTTATATGATATAAGTGAGCTATTTCAGGAAGCTGACGCTATTATACACCGGATGCGTATCTCTAAAAACCGCTAACCGGAAACGCGCAGACATCGACGTCTCACTCGGAACTGGATCGTCCGGTCGCGAAAAATCTGATCAGTTCTCTGAAGATTTTTTTTTTTTAAACGGTTTAGTGCCATACAGGGGCGCCCATATGAGTTCTTCTAGGTGGGGGGGCTGAGTAAAATTATTACCTCTTTTTCGGGGCTGTGAAACATTTTACTGAATGTGCAATATACTAAGATGCTACAAAATTAATCGATACTGCTTGACAATTATTAATGAGCCTTCATGACAATTATTAATGAACCTTATTTTAAAATGTGACTGTAAAACTTTTGAAAGTAAATGCATAGCAGAATCGGGCAAATAAAATTTCTAAACGGCTAGGGAAAGGCTCAAACCCATTCCTGCCCCCCATGGTGCCATACACAGGCAATACTAGATGAGGACAGAACAACTAAAAACACAAATTTATATCACGCTAAAGGAAATTTTGGCGAAAATTGGTACGTATCAGTAAATTTCGAATAATGCTATACAATGGTGGAGTTCGAAACAAAACCAGGGGAAAGAACAAACCGAATGTTTCCTGCAATTTTTGAAACCACCGAAATTACTGCCTCGGAGAAATAAGAGCGGAGACATCTACAGAGAGAAAACAAATTCACTCGTCTGGCACGAAGAACCCTTCTAATTTACACCACTTTAGCTTGTCCGCAAACGGCACGTCCGTAGATGGTATGACGCCTTCGAAACTGCGAGGTATAGCCCAGATGCTCTTGCGCCATAAAAAATCCAAACAAACAAATCCAAGCCTTCGAAACTAAGGATGCTCATGACCAGGGCCTAATTATCGCATGAACAAACAAGGCAAATGTCTAGCGCCCCCCCCCCCTTTTTTTTAAGGGCCTGGCACAGTGAAAACTTAACGCTACTTCAAAATTGTAGTCAACTTGAACTTGTCAATGGAGTAGTAATTTCATCGCGACGCGAGTTTCCGCAAATTTTAGGGTGTTTTGTATGTACCTTGCATGCGAATGTGGTAACCATAGCGACTTTTTTTTTTTTTTTCAAAGTTTAAAATTCAAATTCCAGAACGGATTTAGCGAGCATTTTCGTTGGTCCCAAGATTCTCGTTATGTACGGGCCCTACTGTAATTACACGTGCTTAATTTATGTCACAAGGAGCCTGAGAAAAAAAATTGCCTAGGGCTCCACGAAGCCTTAATCCGACCCTGCTCGTCACAAAAAAAATACACAACCGAATGGGTTATTTGTGGCGAGCCTTATTTTCAGAATCTTTTAATAATGTAAGTGAATACAGCAGGAGTTTTCAAACTGGGTGTTGCGACATTTATAGAAAGACCAAAAATGATGCCCGGAACAGAGGTCCTTCCCAATCCACAGTAGAGATATGGTGGTGCTTATCCCGAGATTTGACCATCTAATGCAGCAGAAACAAGAGCCCACCCTGCCCATTCACTGTGATTTAACACAAAAATGCAAATTGACTAAGATAGCTTTAATTATTTTTTTTTTAATGTAATTACCTCTTGTCATTCGTTTAATGTTATTAATATTTAAAAATGACTTTCCACCACACTTTGCGGACCACAAGTGTAAAATTGTCTATGAAAGCACATCTATATATGAAAAAGTGAAGCCAGAAAAGGTGACAAAAAAGGTCAGAGGTGGTACAATTGTAAAAGATTCCAGTGAAAAATATTAATATGCTGTTCCTCATAATCCCTATGATAGTGCTAAATAAAATTTTTTCGCCTAATAATTGTATAAATTCTACAAAGCAATGCAATATTGATAAGTTCCAGTTCAATTGTCACACAGGTGAATCTGCCTTCGTCCGAAAACATTTATAGCACCTGATTTGTGTACATTTCTGTACATTTCGGAGCCGTCAACAATTCATGTGAGGTGAAGGAACCCGTGGGGGGAAAAAAAATTGAACACTCTGAACTAGAGGCATATCGGGATGTTGGCCCGTGTAAACGAATCGCTCATTCATCAAGAATATTGTGCGTCGCCTAATTTAAAATCTATACCTTAAATTACGTGATTTAAGTAAACATGAGCGCTACAAATACCACATAAAAAATTAATAACTTTCTTTTACAATTAATAAATTAGTATTAAAGTTAAGGAACATATATATTACAAAAGTTAGCAGCATTGTGCTCCCAGAAAGGGTCGTAACGAAGTTATCAATAATGATGCGGGTGGGGGGGGTGATGAAAAGATGAAAATGAGTAACGCGACTAGGGGCTGCATTTGTGCTGAGATGGGGGAGACGGAGCTCCATGGTGAGTGAATATAGATGGAGGCACAGGCGTACGCAAGAAGTTCATAAGAGTGGAGGGTTATATATATATATAGGCTCTATGGGGGGAGGTTACAGAGCTACAACTCATATATTCCTATGTTAAATATACAAAATTTCATTCCAGTGGGAGTTACAACCCCCATCAACACTCCCCTGCGATGGATGGTACATTAATAACATAACCACGATAAGGCAGAAGTCTCGACATCCTACTGGAGATCGAGCGTTCAGAATTTAAATCCCCATAACTATAACTTCTATTAATTAACGAATACAATTACGAAAGGACAAACAGGGAAGCCATACGCGTCAGACGGCCACACCAAAAAATGCCCATTTCCGAAATCAAAAATACGGTTGGGTAACGAAATAATGCAAATGATGTAAAATTAGCGCGACTCGAAAAGGAGTGGTTCTCCAAATCCTTTCGACCCAGTGGACGGGGCCGGAACGAATCTTTTTCGGCGTTGTAAGAATCTCGGATTGCTGGCAAAACGAACAGAATATCGTCGCCAAATCGCGAACTTCAGCATTTATGCCAAGTTATTTCGTTAATGCATAAACAGTAGACGGTCGAACAAATACAGCAACATGCTGTACAACACAAAGCACGTACACGTATTCTCAGAACTGTTTATTTCCGTCTTACATCGGTTGCAACCTTAATTGTGCATATAACTGCTGTTAACCCTAGAATGTCCCAACTCGGATGTCGAAGAGAGACTTTTTTTTTTTTCCGTGTATTAATGAAAAGATATACGTCGTTACAAGAAACTGATATAGACATACAGGAAATGGCAAAATTATGATTACCAGTTAATTTCATAAGTAGTGATTTCAAGTATGAAGCAGTAATTCCCTCAAAAAAAATCTACTATAAGGCATAGGCGTAGCCAGAAAGTTCGTAAGTGGGGTTTAGGCTCAACAAGGAGGGGGTTACAGAGCTGCAACTCGTATATTCCTATGTTAAATATACAAAATTTCATTGCAATGGGGGGTTACAACCTCCAACACCCCCCCTGGATACGCCTATGCCATAAAGCAGTGGCGTATGAAAGGGGGAGCTAAGGGGGCTCAAGTTCCACCCCCATTGGTTATTAAAACACAATTTTCTCTCAGACCGCATCACATAAGCTTCTTTAAAGCCATGTGAGCCACCTCACCGCACCGTGATTCATAAACTGCTACTTAAAGTAGTACTTAATCTCTATAAAAGCGGAAAGACAAAGGTATAAACTGAATGGAGTATAGTATACATGGCAGCCCATATGGGGGCAGAGGGGGACTCGCCCCCCTCTCCCGAACCGTTTAAAAATCTGATTTGCGCGAACCTACAATGCATTTACCCTCAAAAATTTTACAGTCACATTTTAAAATAAGATACTTTTTTAGCTCATTGCTAATTATTAAGCAGTATCAATTATTTTTATGGTATTTTGGTGTCACGCACATTTATTAAAATTCCCAACAGCTTTCAAAAGGACGTAATTTTCTTAGCTCCCCAGAAGTAATTTGTTAATTTTATCACCCTCCCCACCCCAAATACTCGTATGGGAGCCCATGATAGTATATATCTCTTATGAAATAACAGACAAACGCTGAGAGATCTGACAACCTTTGAAACTGAATGACTATAAACGCTTGCAGCGGTGGTGCGAGCATTGGTATAATACTATAAACCGGTGAATAGTGCAAGCAAAGTGAACGAAAAAAAAGAATAGTCTGAGCACAAAGCCCTTATAGTAGTAAACGGTTACTAGATATTCAAGCGGAACAGATAGTGTGCAGTCAGTTGTTCAGTCCAATCATGGGCAACAAACCGTGCGTCCAACTAAAGCCAATCTGGATCCGACATACCAAAAGTTATAGAATCATCATATGGGCTATAAAAGCATCAGGCCTGTCTGTACGACATCCCAATCTGTTGCAAACACGATGACATGCCTCCAGTTTGCTCAGACACACAAAACTTGACTGTGAATGACTGAGAAAACAACATGAGGTCCGACAGATCACGTTTTCATCTACATCACGCGAACGATAAAAAAGTAAGAGTATGGAGACAACAGCACGAAAGAATGAATCGCTTCTTGCGACGGCAGGACTCTTGGGGCTTGCAAAGGCAACGTTATGGTATGGGGCATGTTTTTATGAAAATGTCTGCCCCTCCCCCACCATTCGTATGGAGCAACGATCAAAGTACGGTGAAAAATAAAAATAGATACAAAAGAAACCAAAATTTAAACACATTCCATAATTTTCCAGACCGTTACAAAATAGAAAAAATAATTTTAAGCAAAAATTATATATTTAAGCAATAATATATATATAATATTAATGCTTTTTTTTTTGCCAATGCGTATACACACACACACATAGAAGATGGTAAGGACCAAGGAAAGGATTAAATAAACAAAGAGAAGAAAAACGGCGGAGCTAGTTAAAATTTGAGACTTTATTCCCAATATTTCGATTACTAAAACAGTCAGCCTTTATCAAGAGGACAAAACGGAAAATGGTGACAAAACTAGGTTCATGTTCAAAATGGTTGACAAAACTGCTTCTTCGCCATCAGATATCATGTAAAAATGTTAGCGTAATTTTTTTTTTTTTAAATTTTATATGAAAATTCACATATAATTCAGCCAAAATTCTGTAATTCATTATTTAAAGTCATTACAAAATAAACAGTTTAAAAGCAATGAGATAATTATGCTCATAGACTTGAAAACTAATATTTCGTTCTAATATGTGCACTTCAAACGTACTTTCTTCAAACTGTATTTCTTACGATCAGAGGTGGCTCGCCCGTTAGAGCTGTAGCACCCCTCGTAATTTATTTAACAAAAATATATAATTTTCTTCATTCATCGCTTTTGTACTATTTCCGCACATAAAGTCCACACGGAATTCCACGATGGGGCGAACACCCCTTTGATCCGAGGTTATATCAGGGAAAATGAAATGGAAAGTAGCGGACACTTTGCTAAAAATAAAAATCGGAAACAAATCACCCCGCCCTCACAAAAAAAAAAAAAAAGACTTCTGCATCCGCCCTTGCACGGAATGCATCTAAATCCTTGAAGGGCCCGCAACACAAATGGGATGGATATTCGACTGTTATCCTCAAAGCATGCTGAAAGTCATTTTTTGCAGATAAAACCCTCCAGCTTGGAGCGGTAACTCTCGATGCTCATGCTTAAAGGAGGTGTAAGAAGGCAAGTTACTATATACAACGGTGTGCTGCAAAGAAACAGCACCTACATTCATAAGCTCTATTAAACGCATTGCTGGAATCTAACGTTATTATTCAGTTTGCGTTAATTATCAGTTTTTAAGTTACAAACTGCACCCCCAATGAATAAACTATTGGTTAATAGGATATTTATTTCGTAGGAATGAAATAACTTTTTGCGTGGATTTTACGGAGGCGACGGGGCCGCTCCCAGAAGGCCGACTTGTGGGACCTGAACCCACGACCTTCCACTTGCCGGGCGGAGGCTCTACCCACTGAGCTACGAAGGACAATATATAATCTCTTTACGAACGTATATAAAGACTATTTACTGTTGCCGGTTATTTCGCAGAATGGTGTAGTACATGGACTACTATTTAAACCAAATTGCAAAGAGACTGGTATTAAATTGATCGAAATGCCCGTTGCAGCATATGTATTTATTTTATATAAATCGAACACTACGCAGATTAAATTAAGCCACAATATTAACGTTTATCGACGTGGTGACACCAGCGCCGAAGTTATGTTGTTTAATTTAATCTGCGTAGTGTTCAATTTATATAAATACAATGCATGCGTTTTTATTATTTCATTGCGTTCCATTCAATTTCTTGCGACTTCATTTAGAAAGGCATAGTTTAAAAGTTTTTTTTGCGAGAAGTTTGTACTGCCGGAAAAAATAAATGCCTAAAGATTGAATTAGTGTTATTGTGGCTGGAGGAATTTGAAGTTTCATGCAATTGTTCTGCAGGTTACTATATGTAGATGGGTCAGTTGATCTAACGTGAAAATCTAATGTGACACAAGGTAGTGGTGGTGAGGGTGGGGGGGAGCTTAAAGTAGAAAGAAGCAATTTAAAAACCATTCGTTCATGATTTCTGTACTCATTTTACAAGATTTTGTGTATGTGGTGTAAACATTAGTGGCACGAAACATGTGCGACGGCTTACTTGAAGCTTAAAGGATCCAGTTGATTCGAGCAAGCGTAACAATTAACCTTTCAATTTTCCATCCATTGATAAGTAAGGGCATTTAAAAGTTTATGAATGGGTCACAGATAACGCGGACGAAACTAAAATTTTTTTTCATCTTTGTGAGATAATGTTCTGTTATTTGATATGAAATATGCAAAACCACTCTGATCAGCATTAAATATTTGGCTCTTTGAGCAAGGTGCAAATGCATTACGTAATATTAACACGAATTTTGTTGCTGTGTTTACTACATCGTCTTTATTTTAATTTTGTTTATGTTTCGTAACTTTACGAGAATCTATACTCATATTTTTTATTCTGTCTATAAAACTCTTTGAAATTGTACAGTTCATAATGTTTAAATCCTTTTCTTTATGGTAAGCCCATCTCTTTTAGTCTGCATCATGTACGAATATATACTTACACAGCGTGTTTGAATTTTTCTAACAATGTACGTTGAATTAATTTATATTTCTTCCTATTTGTCTCAAATTCCGTAATATATTTTTTAAAATGACTTATTTCATAATCCACTGCTTTTCGACATCGTCTTTGATTCTGTTGAGGTTTCTTTCTGTTGCAGGAATTGTAAAAGCTCGCAATATGTCGCATTTCCTCCGAAGTACAATTTTCTCCGAAAAATACCTTGTCGGATGTATAATCTAAACGGTTATTATAAACGTATTAAAAGTGTGACTTACAGAACTGTTATTATCATCAGAAATAAATATAATAAAAAAATAATATAAATAAATAAATATAAAAATAATATAAATAAATAAATATAAAAATAATATAAATAAATAAATATAAAAAATAATATAAATAAATAAATATAAAAAAATAAATATAAAAAATAAATATAAATAAAAATAATCTGAACCACTCTAATCCGAAAATCCCGTTAATCTGACCTTTTTTCCAGTCGGCTGCAACGGCAACCTACTGACAAGACGTAACTCAAATAACCAGGGGCGGGGTCATGGACAGAATTTGCCATGCTCTTGGAATAACACCATTTATCATAAAAGCTGGAATTTTTTTACAGGGAAAAAATATATTTTAGAGGTCATAACCCCTGTGACCTCCTCCTGTGTCCGCCCTTGTAAGCAGCGCAGTGTGTGTTTCCAACTAATTGAAATCTCCGCATAAAGAAAAGGGAAATTCTCAGTCGTCCGCCCGTCATCTGTTGTAAGTTACGTGTGCATACAAAAACACACATGCACATCAAACAACTATAGCTTGCAGTAAATTTTATAGTAAAGATTTTGATTAATCCGAACAGGTCCCGGTTTCAATTTGTTCGAATTAACGAGACTGTGCTGTATTTGCGAGTATATTGGTTGGGACCGGGCACTCGTCTTATAAAAAAAGAACTTACCGGACCGCTGTCTCATAAAGGTTGAGAAACACTAGTTTATACAAATCCATGTAATTATGCTTTGATCATGGGCGGACTGGGCCGCCGGCTTGCGGGCCCTCATGGGCCTGTGCACCCTCATGGGCCGGTGCGCCCTCATGGGCGATAGGACTTACGCCTTCAAATGTTCAAGGACTCGCCCTCTCTGAAAATCCAAGGTATGCGCCCTTTGACAGGACCAACTCCGCCCCTGGTTTTGGTAATAAAATCCTGTTATCAAAAAAGTTATAATACTAATTCCACACTTGGGAGAAGTTTCTGATCTTATTTTAAATCAAAATTCCATTGTCCCAGGAGTACGTACACCAGTTTCGTCCAGTTTGGCCATATAGATTTTCGGGCTCTAAACATCTCATGTTATGGACACCCTGTATATACGTTACCCGACTTCAGAATTGATGCATTTTCTATTATTTGCAGAATTTTAGTTAATAGACGTTGTCTCGGTCTCAATTGATTCAGAAAAGGGAGGTTCTACTCAAGATCGTTGCTATATGAACTTCGACCCCGGCTGAACTGTCCAAATTGAGCCGTCGGTCTCCGGCATGTTCCCCTGTGAGTTATTTCATCCAATTTTACGCCTCTGGCGTCGGTCTTCCTCGTTATTATTCCCTAGCTACTGCTGTGGTTCTACTATATTGATAATTTAATGCTTACAGATACAGTGAAAATCGGTTATAACGACCTGCAAGGGACCGTGCAAATTCGGTCTTTATAACCGTTAGTCTTTATAAACGATATCTTTTTAAAATCATGGTAGCCTATAGCAATGCCCTGTAGAGTTTTATATATTATTTTGACAGTAAAAAGTATTAAACTTTTTGGTTTCAAAATTAAATAAAAACATAATTATAATGAAATTAATTTCCGTTTATATTATGTCATAGCTAGCTACACTAAATACGTAGTATTTTCTTAGTTTTTTAAATTGAAGAAATTGTAGAAAATACCACTAAAGTATATGATGTAGAAAACAAATGTAATGAATAGTGTTTATTATATTACACTAATGACTTCAGGACAGTGCCGGTTTAAAAGTTTTATTATCTCTATGCTGAAAAAATCGAATGAACCCCTTAAGAATATTACCCTCGTGATATTGAATTAATAAATCACTTTTTAAGTTTATTATCTTTAATATTCAGCTATAACAGTAATAAAAATGTCTCGGTCATTTGTATATAAACAAGATTAGAACAACGCTTAAATTTTGATAACTAACTTTAAATTTTGATAACTAACTGTAAATTTTGATAACTAACTTTAAATTTTGATAACTAACTTTAAAGTTTGATAACTAACTTTAAATTTTGATAACTAACTGTAAATTTTGATAACTAACTTTAAATTTTGGTAACTAACTTTAAATTTTAATAACTAACCCACGTGGTTCTGCTTTATGACTGTCAAGTCGCGTCGTTATATCCGATACGAATTTCCCTCTACGTAGACTAAAATATCGCCGTCGTTATAGCAGGTTTCGTCGTTATATACGATGTCGTTATAACCTGTGTCGTCATCAACGGTTTTCACTATATATAAAAGATTAAGATAATATAATATTAAGATAATATAAAATGATTAGCGAATGATTTATCTATGGCTTTATCTCATGCGACTCTTCAAGCGACATTTGACATGATATTTTTCAAAATCTGATAACACGCAATGTGTTTTTTCAGATGTTATACAAATAAATTTAAAGTTATTTTAATTTCATCGTTTTCACACCCTGGAATTTTTTGGTGTCGATGTTTATATTTGTTAGTAAACGATGGTGATGCAAGGTGCTGCAAAATCGAAAAATCTATCGACTACGTGATGTTTTTATTTAGAAACTTCTGATAAAAATGTAGTAGGAATATAAATGAGAAATTTAATGACTATACAAGTTTTATATTTTATAATTAGATGAAGAGCATATGGAACATTTTGCGCAAACGTTGTCTGAAAACGGTGGATGTTAGAGGAAGTCATACACATTGCGTCAATGACAAAGAATTTCATGCAAAAGAAGAATGCAAAGTCAAGTCTTTCGACGACGTTCCTGGACCGAAGCAAATTCCGCTTTTGGGAAATCTTTGGCGATATTTACCACTCATAGGTAAGCAAGAAAATATGTATCAATTTATTAAATTATTGATCGATATTTGATGATTAGTGACAAGTATTTGACCAGTGACTAGTATTTAACCAACGACAAGTATTTGATCAATGGAAAATATTTAGTGATATATTAAAAAAAATCAAGAGAAAATAATTTGAGAAATAGAGAGTAATGAATTTTTATTAAACGAAAGGAAAATAAGTCTTTGTTGTTGTTT